>JXCR01078499.1:60977-71416 GCA_002079205.1 Phalaenopsis hybrid cultivar
AAAAAAAAAAAAAAAAAAAAAAAATTTCTTCGAGTACTATTTTCATTGATCTCTTTTGGAATTTTAGTTTGATTTGTCTTCGTGCGAAATGAAAGTAAGAAACTTGCACAATAATGTGCCGCATACCCCGGTTCGTGGTTGACATTTGCGGTATAAGACCTCTTAGGTCGGGGTTCAAATCCTCTGGCATAGTTGACTTAGGGTATGTTTGGGACAGTTGCAGTTTATTGAATAATCTGTTGATAATCTGATTAAAAATAATCTTTTGATAAGCTACGTTCGGTTGCTATTTCAAATTTTTTATTTTTTTGGAAAAGCCAGACCGTAGATAGAAAGTTGCCACCGCACCTAGACAGATGCGGTGTGAAAATGCTATTTTAAGTGTTTTGAAAAAGTATAAGCTGCTAAAATACAATTTACCCAAACAAAACAGCTCAGATGTGTTTTCAAAACGCCACCGCATCAAATAAGCTGTCCCAAATAGACCCTTAAGGAGACGGTGCTCGAATTGTTAGGCACATTAAGGGTTGTTGAAGACTAGAATAATAGCCTCTAGCCATTTCTTTAAAAAAAATAATAATAAAACTCNTTATTTTAAGCGTTTTGAAAAAGTATAAGCTGCTAACACACAATTTATCCAAACAAAACAGCTCAGATGTGTTTTCAAAACGCCACCGCATCAAATAAGCTGCCCCAAATAGACCCTTAAGGAGATGGTGCTCAAATTGTTAGACACATTAAGGGTTGTTGAAGACTAGAATAATAGCCTCTAGCCATTTCTTTAAAAAAAATAATAATAAAACTCACAATTAATATTTGTTAAGATATTAGCCCTGGTTATGTTAGGCTCTAAATGCTGTCCGTAAATATAACTAGGTTTTGACTATTTAATGATTTTTATTATTGCTGATTGGTAGGTAGAGGTGTCTGTCAGTAGTGGATTAGAAGTATCTAAATTAATAATAACATGGAAAGGAAGAGGTTTGATTATTTCAACTGTGTCCTTAACCTGCATGACGCCCAATTCTGTGTTTACATATCTCACACATGAACTTCCAATTTTACATTTAGACCCTAAAATTTTTCATTATCACATACATTTAAAAAATTAAAATACACTTTTTTTTGTATAAATAAGGTCATATATATATATATTATGAATTTTGGATTTTGGGAAGTATTATTATGATATAATAAGCCGTTATTATTATTATTATNATTTAATGATTTTTTTTTATTGCTGATTGATAGGTAGAGGTTATTGATTTTTTTTTTTATTGCTGATTTTTTTTTTATTTTATTCCAACATGCATGACGCCCAATTCTGTGTTTACATATCTCAAACATGAACTTCCAATTTTACATTTAGACCCTAAAAATTTCATAATCAAATACATTTAAAAAATTAAAATACACTTTTTTTTTGTATAAATAAGGTCATATATATATTATGAATTTTGGATTTTGGGAAGTATTATTATGATATAATAAGCCGTTATTATTATTATTATTATTATTATTTTAATAATACTACTTATTTAATAGCAAAAAATAAAGCACGTCTATGATTTTCAACTCATTTTAAACGTGCCGTTCAGAATTATTTCAAGTACCAACGATAACTCTACCACCATGGTAATAAGTTAAAAGATAATATGGTATTCATAAAANGTACTAGTAATATATCTGTAACTTATTTAATCACAAAAAATAAAGCACGTCTATGATTTTCAACTCATTTTAAACGTGCCGTTCAAAATTATTTCAAGTACCAACGATAACTCTACCACCATGGTAATAAGTTAAAAGATAATATGGTATTCATAAAATGAGCATTAGATAGGCTTAAGTGTGGTATCAGTGAAAAAAATGTTCCAACTCAGATAGGTGAAAGATGTGGAGCATGTTTAAAGTGTTCCTTGGTCCATATGTCATGAACCTCACCGTCTCCTCACCCCACGAGCCCGCCCTTGCNACATTAGGCAGGTTTTAAGTGTGGTATCAGTGAAAAAAATGTTCCAACTCAGATAGGTGAAAGATATGGAGCATGTTTAAAGTGTTCCTTGGTCCATATGTCATGAACCTCACCGTCTCCTTACCCCACGAGCCCGCCCTTGCCGAACCATGGATTTTTTACTTTTAATTATTTATTTATTTTTTAATTATTTCAAGGTCATTTGGGATATGGAAGAGAACCTGAATGTTTACTCCATATTCCTACAACTCTCATACTATTCTACCTTTATTCTTTTTATTGCACATGAGGTGGAGAGGTTGATTTGCTTATGATCATGCCATAAGTGGAATGTAATGCAAGTTTTTTTGATTTGCTTGTGATAATTGTTATGTAGAATCTAATGAAACTATTTTCAGTTTAGTTGCTTATTTCTCATTCACTTCTCCTCGACACTGTTTTGCTTGGTTGGGTGGTTTTATGCTAGAAAATTTTAATGAATTCCTAAAACCTTTGCGCATATATGACATAATGAACTTGGACGGTTTTAAGCTAGACCTTTTTTTTTTATGCAAAATGTTGATGTATGGCGGTTATTTATCCATAGAATTTTGTGGAATAAGGGCTTCATTCGAATGTAGTTCGAGTTACTTTTGAAATGCTTCAGTTAACTTTTCTCGAAAATTTGTCGAATGAAGGCTCGGTATAGATAAATGANTTATTTTCAGTTTAGTTGCTTATTTCTCATTCACTTCTCCTCGACACAGTTTTGCTTGGTTGGGTGGTTTTATGCTAGAAAATTTTAATGAATTCCTAAAACCTTTGCGCATATATGACATAATGAACTTGGATGGTTTTAAGCTAGACCTTTTTTTTTTTAATGCAAAATGTTGATGTATGGCCGCTATTTATCCATAGAATTTTGTGGAATAAGGGCTTCATTCGAATATAGTTCAAGTTACTTTTGAAATGCTTCAGTTAACTTTTCTCGAAAATTTGTCGAATGAAGGCTCGGTATAGATAAATGAAATTTGTCAAATACTAAAGATATGAAGGCTCAGTTAACTTTAATATGATCTTACATATGGCTCACAGTACTTCTGTTTGCTTACATTTCCTCACTCTAGAAACATTTGAACGATTGGTACTTGAGTTATCCTGCCATTTAGAGAATTGTGAAAATTTTATTCTGCANCCTCAGTTAACTTTAATATGCTCTTACATATGGCTCACAGTACTTCTGTTTGCTTACATTTCCTCAATCTAGAAACATTTGAACGATTGGTACTTGAGTTATCCTGCCATTTAGAGAATTGTGAAAATTTTATTCTGCAACATTTCTTGGCTACTATTTTGTGTTACATAACATTTAAAAATGTGTGTCAGCCTGCTAGATACAATATAAAATGGGCAACACGGGACAACACAACCTGTCATGTGGGAAAATGAAGCTAATGACATTTTGTGACTTATGCTTAAAAGTGATTGAATTAAGAAACAGATCTATCAACCATTTAAACAAAGAAGACTTACAAAATATTACAAAAAATTTTCATGAAAAAATTGGAAAATTGTTTGACAAAACTAAACTAAAGAACAAATGGGATTAGTAAAAAAAAGAAAAAAAAACTGAAAAACTTGAAAAGAGCTCAAGAGAGGCTTAACCGGACTAGGCTAGGATCCAATAAAAAATCGTCATTGATGCATCACTCGAATGGTGGAAGAAGAAATTAAGAGGTAAAATGACCTTCAAATCATTGCTGATTATATTTCATGCATATGTACAGTTTGAAAAATATTAATTTCACCTTCTGATTATTTCAGATTACAGGTTGTGCCAAATGCTAAAAAATTTAGGCATGGTGGCATTGAACCCGAACTAGAAGACAAACTTGATCTTATGTTTAGTGGTGTTGTTGCAACGAGCTTTCATCTTTGAACACCGCAAGAATCACAATAATCTAACACCATCCCAACTGAATCAACCCAGAGAGCAGCACATGAGCTTAATGAATAAAGTGAATCCAATCATGTTAGGACGTCACTACCGTTAAATTTTAGAGTTGATCATGACATGCACTAATTTATCTTTCAAGTCTAATGCTACAAAACCTTCTTCATACGNAGTAAAAACAGTTTGAAATAAAAAGATTGGCCCCACATTTTTACGGAGTAAAATTTTAGAGTTGATCATGACATGCACTAATTTATCTTTCAAGTCTAATGCTACAAAACCTTCTTCATACGTTCCTGATGTAATGAAGATTCTAAAGTTAACTTCGGAAGTCTACAAAAATATTTCATTATATCTACACTCCATGAAACTGTTTGAGGATCCCATTAAGAGGGAGTTTTCCATATCTATGACACCTGAGTAGAGGGTTCATTATCTTCAGTACTTCTACGAAAATCATGACAGTTGATTTATATCGTTTCAATTTCTCTCAAGCGTAGATCAATTATTAATTTTAATTATTCAAAAGGAACATTTGGTGTAGTTAAACTATTGTCCGGAGAACATTTTGTGGGTGCCTATGTTTAACTTATAACAATTTGTTAAAACAGTTACTTATTGCACTAATTTTGATTTGTTTAGTGATGGTGGTATATTTGTTTATTATCTTTATGACGTGTTCTACTATGTTTGTGGTATTATTCATTTAAAAGTTGTTAGTATTCAAATGTTGGTGTGCGGTAATGTTGCTGCTTTTTTCAGTAATGGATTCTAACAACAGAGATCATAGTAAGCATTGCAGATAGATTATTACAACAACTGTCCGTTTGTTGACAAAATAATATGGCTCATATATCTCAGGCACCACATGACCTCACATTACACAGGTGATAAATGGATATGTGAAATGTTAGATGGCCATCCAACGAGATTTCATAACATTTTTTTGCATGAGTCAAATGATATTTATAGACCCGTTAAGCGATCTAAGCACAACTTATGTTATGATCTACAGGGGTCGTCAACAACATCACGGAAGTATTAGCTATAACATTGTATATCCTTTCACATAATCAATCTATTAGAGCAGGTTGTGTGAGATTTCAACACTCATCAAAAACCATAAGTAGATATTTTTCAATTGGCTTGAATGTTTTTGGTACGTTTGTCCTTCAATGTCATCAGACTTGAGGATCTGACTTTCCAAAATATTCTCATTCAAATTTCATGCGATTATCGGTATATGTCATACTTCAAGTTATGTTTAATGTGAATTCTCTTTTACAAACATACAAATACTAAAATATAGAGTAATGTTGATAAGATGCAGGATTGTATTGGTGGCTTTAATGAGGCACATGTTGATGCGAGCTTATCAAAATGCTGATAAGATCGTGTATATTGGGTGGTGCAGATCACCCACACAAAATATAATGATAACATGCGACTTCAATATGTGCTTTACATTCATCAAAGTTGGTAGGTATGGAGGTGCTCACGATAGTCATATATTCAACCCGATCACGTGTTCACAAATTTCCCCATACTCCATAGGGTTGGTCGACGTTCTCATAACATAGTTCATTAATTTGAGTATAACCTGCCTAAAGTTGGAGAAATCTTGCAGGAAAGTATTATTTGGTGGATGTCGGGTACCCATTGCAACGCAGATTTCTTAAACCCTTCCCGAACACAGTATCAATCACCAACTTTTGAAAGGGCAATTCAAGTGGTTTGTAGAAAGAAAGAGTTGTTTAACAAGCGTCACTCATTATTACGTGGTGTCATTAAGAGAACGTTTAGTATATGGAGAAAAAAATAGATCATTCTGAGAGACATGCAACATATTCCTTTGCAAAATAAGATAAAATAATCATTGTAACAATAACTTTTCATAATTGCATACGACGCCATCATTCACAAACCAATATTGATTTCAAAAATGCTGATGGAAACCGTCATCGTTCAGTGGTTCGATGAATTGAGAAAAACAATAAACGAGCCAATTGATGTAAAAATATAAGCATTTGATGGAAATGATGTGAAAGAGTTGAAATTTCTTATGAAAACTTTACTTTTATTTGATTTTGTGATTATAGCATTGCTTTTGTTGTTGTTGACGTTGCATTTGTTTGGATGATGTTAATATACTTTAAAAGTTCAAACTATAAACTGATAAGTTTTAATTTTATATAAAATCTTATATTTTTTATCGATATTATAAATTATCTGAATTTTCTTATGATTAAGTTAATGTTCATCTCAATTTATCTTATGTTGTTGTGAGTGAAAAAACTTAATAAATTGTGATTAAATTTACCTCACAGACAACACTTTCAAAACTATATTTTCCAAATAGTTTAAACCAAATTGTGTTTCTATACTGAAAACATTATAGTCATTATGTGAACATACAATGCTGGCAAAACTATGTTTTTCAAATATAATAACTGCTTCTATAACACCAGCTCTGAACAATTGATTTCCAACAGCAGCTGCTACAACCAACTTTTCTATAGTCAGAGCCGAAACAAATGCAACCTAAAAAAAATCAAGCTTACAATATCATAATTGCATGATCTAGAAAAATTATAAGCAATTAAAATATGTATCAATTTTAAACAAAGTAGATCCAATTTTTTTACAAAATCTCATTACTAAATTAGTTCTCTTGCATAAGATTTAATTCACATTATCCTCACATAAACCAATTTAATGCGACAATCAAATCAAAATATAAGGGAGGTAAAATATATTTTCCTATTAAAAAATCAATATTAGAGAAAACTTGATGAGAATTAATAATTCACCTCTTGTATAAATATCAAATTGATGTATTAGATATGTAAGTATATAAAAATTGTTGCTACAATGTCCAATTTATGAGGTNATAAATATCAAATTGATGTATTAGATATGTAAGTATATAAAAATTGTTGCTACAATGTCCAATTTATGAGGTGGCTATTGTTGCACACAAATATATTGCCTCTCATAATTTCAATCATTTATATAGTAAGAGTATGCACGCCCATTAAAAGGAAATGTATTAAAACAACAGGTTTTGTTGAAAAAATCAGATAAAATGATCAGCCTAAAACTATATGTTTCATCCTCATCTCTTTTCTTAACACATTTTGTATTTCTCAACTCTTTTTAAATATCACTTTCTATGATTTTTCTGATCAAATTACAAATTGGAGCAACCAAAACATTAATAGCTAATAAGCCAGAAAAGATCCAAAAGTGAGACAAATATAGATGCTTAATGTGGAGGTTGGCTGCATTGAACTTGACACAAGGCATGCGATTCAACAAAGAGCCGCTAAAACAAAATGGATAACTGCATAAGACTTCATACATAATAGATATTGTTTTAGATAAGGAAGATTTACATACATAGCACTTAAATCCTATCTATTTACATATCTAACACCTAAACTTTAATTTTTATATAGACGTGCCACCTTACCTATGCTTTGACAAGGTGTATTTCACTTTCTAAAAGTTAAAAGTGGTATTTTTGATCAAACATGAAAGATTTAGATGGTGAAAATGTAAAAAAGTAAAATTTAGGTGCTAAATATGTGCATACATAGAAATTGGGTGGTATGTATGTAAATGCCCCTATAGATAAATGATCAAATATGTCCTAGACTTGTAAGGAATTCATTTTAGTCATAAGCTTTTTCGAGTGTTGAATTTAGTCCTCCAATTCACCAGATCTGAACCAACTTGACTTAATATTAACTCACTGATCTCATTGGACAAAAGTTAATGGAAGGAAGCTGGTCATTGGGACATTATGAACTTTTTTTGGGTTAGTGTCACTTATAATGAGACTTAGCCTAAAAAGTCCATAAATTCTTTAGGTGGAATGTTTTCCTTCACCTATTTTTGTTCAAAAAACGCCAATGTAAATGTTTGGATTGGTTCAGATTGATTCAAGGGACTAAATCGAACATTTGTAGAAACACTAAGCCAAAGAAGATAAATTTTATGTCTAGAAACCATTTTGATCATTTAGTCAGAAGGTTTGTTATTGAATGAAAATAATAAACCTTTAATTCAAATATACCAGGGGCCGGCTGCGAAAAAATTAATGGGTCCACCTCCAGAACATGTACATTACAACAACTGTGATCATCATGCCGCCGTATGCAATCCACTTGTCGACACGATGACGCCTCTCGATGAGTTTCAATACAGAGTTAGAGAGTCCAACAGTGTTGAGTACATCCAGGGCTTTTCTTTGTGCTCTCTGCATGAGTGAAAACATCATAAATGGACCATGAACAATGATTTCATGTAAAGTCTAAAGAAAAAAAAAGTTAAATAAAAAATATTTTTGTTTTACTACAGGTGTAGTGTACATATTCTTTTATTATAGGAAGATTTAAATAAANCGAAGACATCATAAATGGACCATGAACAATGATTTCATGTAAAGTCTAAAGAAAAAAAAAGTAAAATAAAAAATATTTTTGTTTTACTACAGGTGTAGTGTACATAATCTTTTATTCAAGGAAGATTTAAATAAATACCACTCAATTCTTATTTATTTACTTATCTAACACCTAAACTTCAGTTTTTACATACATGCCATCTTACCTAGGTTTTTTCCATGTTTTAGAAGTTAAAATGGTGGCAATTTTTATGTGATATAAAAGATTGGGTTGGTATAAATGTCAAAAGTAAAGTTTAGGTGTTACATATGTAAATATATAGGAATTTGCCAGCATGCATGTCATTTACCCATTATTCTATGACAGCATTTTAAGAGCTGTTTTGTTGCACTTAACCGCATCTCCTGGATTTTTAGAGAGCATCTAAATGTGATTGCAAGGCTTAGTGCCATCAAGCAATCTGGATTGAAAAATTGATATCATTAGCAAATTTTTTTATACCTATATATAACGTAAAACCAGATGTTAAACCCAAACACTAAATCTTAAACCCTAAAACCAAAACCTCGAAAACCATAAAACCTAAATCATAACTCTAACCCCTCGAAAACCATAAAACCTAAATCATAACTCTAACCCCCAAGTTATTAACCATACATAATCCCTAAAACCTAAAACTTAAACCCTTACATAACACTTATTTTGGGGTTGGCACAATGACATTACACATGAAGCACAGTAGTGCTATGGCACAAAGCTATGTGACATGAAACAAGCTAAACTCTAAAAAACTTAAACCAATGCTTTCATACACTACATCAATAGAAAGATTTACATGCATGCCACTTAATTCCTATGTATTTACACGTCAAACAACTAAAATTCAATTTTTACATATATATCACCTTATTTATGCATAATTTTTAGAAGTTGAAATAATGATATTTTTACGTGACATGAAAGATTTTGTTGGTATAAACATAAAAAAAAAAGTTTAGGTGTTAGAAATGTAAATAAATGAGAATTTTGTGCTAGGTATGTAAATTTCCTTAAAGTTTATATTTCATAGAAAATGCAAATCAGAATTGTTGAAAATTTGATTTAGGAAGCATGTATGCTTGCTAAAGAACTATGTTTGCAAAGAAAAAAAAGGTAATTTGCTGATTAAGCATGATAACTATTGAACAAGCAAACTATTTCCAACTAGAGAAGTCACCCAAATTCACAGATAAAACAAAAGCCAATTGAAGTGCAGATATGGCAAAAAAAAAAAANATTGATTTAGGAAGCATGCATGCTTGCTAAAGAACTATGTTTGCAAAGAAAAAAAAGGTAATTTGCCGATTAAGCATGACAACTATTGAACAAGCAAACTATTTCCATACTAGAGAAGTCACCCAAATTCACAGATAAAACAAAAGCCAATTGAAGTGTAGATATGGCAAAAAAAAAAAAAAGATCATAGACATGCTAAAAAAGCCACCCAACCCACAGATACAATAAAAAATTGTAGAAGCTTATAAAAACACCCAACTAGAGTTCAGTCGATATAATAAATTAAGAGTTAAAAAAAAATTTCTAAAAAAAAGCACCCACCAAAAAAAATAAAAAAAAATAAAAAGAAGCAACTAAATTGAATTTAAGAGCTCAACTTTCCATGTCAACAAACACAATTTGCATTTCGATTGNGAAAAAATTTAAAAATAAAACACCCACCAAAAAAAAAAAAAAGAAGCAACTAAATTGAATTTAAGAGCTCAACTTTCCATGTCAACAAACACAATTTGCATTTCGATTGTAGCTTGAAAAAAGAAGACTAATGAATTATTCAGTTGCTATTCTTTAAACATAAGTGCATATTTGTACCACGTGTAGAGAAATCACGAGTCATCAAATATACATATACATTCGTCATGCTAGATCATATAAGATTGATATCCACCATCAATAATGAATACGTTTTAATCAGTTCGTATGCTGTTATAATATTACTATTTTTGTCTAGAAATTATGTAGAAGATGTATTGAATGTGANGCATCAATAATCAGTTCGTATGCTGTTATAATATTACTATTTTTGTCTAGAAATTATGTAGAAGATGTATTGAATGTGAATCTTAAAGTG
>JXCR01078499.1:72019-86000 GCA_002079205.1 Phalaenopsis hybrid cultivar
TCTACTTTGAATCCATAAAACCAAACAAAGTCTATTTATTAGGATCCATAAAGTTTAACTTACAAAACAAATATAGATTTAAGTTTCACATAAATTAGGGTTGATTGAGACTTGTTTATTATATGGACATACAAATTCAAAAAACTTCAATCCAAATGGCTTAAAGATTAATAGTGATGAATTATATATCTTTGGGATACAACAAAATAGATGAAAATTTAACTTTTAGTTTACTTAAAGTAAGTACCATTAATAAATTATTTGATATATTTCACAATTATACTTTCTCTATAATATTCCATTTATAATTTTATAAATTTGGAAAAAAAGAATAAAAATTTGAATTAATATCAATTTGATTTATAGATACAAAGATAATTTTATTAAAGAATTCGTCACAAGCATGGATAGAGCTACAATGGGGGCACGGACCCGTGCCGCCACTGGGTCGTCCCATTAAAACAAGTATTATTATTACTATTTGTTGACCTAACTTTTGGCGGATGTGTAGTTTTTCTCCTCTTTAATAGCCTAGGGTCTAGCCGCAGGACTTCCTTGTCAACTACTCCTAGAAAACTAGCAAAGGAGCTCTCCCTGTTAGAAATTTTGAGTTTTTCTTCGCTCAACTTGACGCTCCGCATGGTAGTTTTGACCGCTATTACTTAGTAGGTAAGGCTACTGTGAAGGAACTCAAGGAGTCCCTATGAGACTAATGGCCTTAGGATTGACTGTACGCGTTAATATGCCACTATCGCGCTCTTCGTCGCCTTATTTGATTAAGCTCGAGCCGAATTTTTGACGTGATTCCGATCGCGACGTGTTTTTGTTCCAATCGTCGATGGGGTTGCCTAAACGACTCCAGATAACAAAACGGATTGCGTCGACGCGTCCAGAACGTCGATTTTGCCTAAAGGGAACGTTCGTTTCACCGCGGGGAAAAATACACATTTAAGTGTTAATTATAATAATAAATAATATTTTATTATTATTATTATTATTATTATTATTATTAATACCTTATATTAAATCCTAACATAATTTCATTATCTCCCCCTCCCCTCTGCTGAGTCTCGACCCCGTGGACCTCTGTCCTAGCTTCGGCTCGCTCGGTTCCACCTGGCCCGCTCCTTTGTGCCGTTGGAGTCTCGTTCTAGCGCTCGCCTCACGCACGCTGAACGATACTGCGACTCATCTCTTATCGTATCTCATCCTCTGCGAGGATCTCATCCTTTGCCTCTCGCACGCCCGTATGGGGGCGTCCCCATATGGGGGCGTCTGCTCCTCTCGATCCATCGAATCGTATACGATCTCCTAATCATTCCTTCTCCTGTTCTCTAGTCTATATGAGGCTTTCGTTGGTGCGTTTTAAGAGGCCGAAAAAAATTTCTAAGAGAGGGAAAACTCTGCCAAATTTCTTTCTCACTTTCTTCTTTAGTTCCTAGTGCTTGGGTTGGCTTCCTCTTGCTGTTGGAGAGGAGTGTAGACTGTGAAGTATTCTCTTTCTGAAATCCCTGTATTACATTCTGCTTTAAGGAGGTACCTTCCTCCCCCCTTTTACGCCTTGCTTCCTTTTGGTTTTCTCTCTGCGGAGCTACTGAGAATGGCTCTGTTGGATGGTACAGCATGCTAGTTTATTATTGTGCTTATACTTTGAGATCTTTATTACTTGAGCATGTGAAAATAGAATGGCAGACATGTTTTCGGGGAGGGACATGGTTATTTGCTTAGGATAGTGAGAATGTGGCATGTTATTAGCTTCTCTCTTTTCTTTTTTACTTGAAGCAATTGAAAATGTGATGAATATGGGCTCTGAGATAACATATGCTCCTCTGGAATACATGTTGGGATGCACTACGAGGCTTCTTTTTTTATTCACTCTTGCTTAGCATGAAGTATTGGAAAACTTGTTTTGCTTTTCATATATATATGGAGTTCGGTTTTGATTCCCTGTGGCTTTTCTTGGCCTGAAATGCATGCTATCAGAAAATTTTCTGTAATTTCGAAAGCCATGTAACTTGTTTTGATAGCTTGGTTTATCTCTTCGTGAAACATCCTTTTCCTCAAATATATGTTGGAAACTGTTTCAAGCTTGAAGTAATTGAGTTGGTGACCCAAATGTGTTTTCCATGTCGCTGTTCTTTTTGAGACATGTATTGGCCCCATATCTTGATGTTTCAAAAGCATGTGAGTTGTTATTTGGTTTTAAATGACTCGGTTTTACCTTGAAGTGGCTGGAAATTTAATTTATATTAAAGCTTGGGTTTTAATCTATGCTCGGGCCCTGTTTTAGCCTTAAATGGTTCGGTTTCTAGCCTCCATTAGGGCTCGGTTTTGCCTGATCTAGTTCTTGCTCTTTGCCTAATCATGAGGCTTATTTTTTGGCGTGGGATCTATATGTTGTTGGTTACTTCAAGACCAATACACATGCAGGTTATCCCCTAATGATTTAAGATTGGTTTGGGGCGTGGTTTTATTTGTTTTGGTCCCTGCTGGCTTTCGGTTTACTTCATGGTGGTTGGGTTTGGATTTACTGTCATAAGCCGCATTTGTTAGCCTATAAAGTTTTGATTTGGTCTCTATGAGGGCTCACTTGCATTTATTTGTTTTATGCTATCTGCCCCTGTTCAAAGCATATATTGGGTGCAAATGTTGGAGTTTTAAGGCTTGGTATAACCTACTCTGTATTGGTTTGGCTTTGGCCCCTGTTGGGCTCGGTTTTGGTTTGTGGGGGCTCGGTTTTAGCCATTTGTTGGTTGTGACCTTTGGCCTTAGTTGGGCGCTCAGTTTGGCTTGTTTTAAGCCCTTGCCCGAGGGCCTGGCTTGTGTTTTATGCTGTCCTTATTCAAGAGACTTGTTGGGTGGTTGTCCTGTACTTCTCCTATTCCTACCCGTGAGCCTATTGAGGGGTTGCCTAGGACTGTTTGGTTCTTCTTGTTGAGTCTGAGTGGCTTGAGTGTTGTCGATAAATCAAGTTTGTCATTCAAAAAGAATATTTGCACTATCCACCAATAAAGTGAGGTGATTCAAAATAAATTGAGCATATTTCTTGAGTCTTGCTTGAGGAAATTAGAGCCGATTTTGGATGATTTATGAAAGCTTGTCCATTCACTCTCTTATGTATATCAAAGGCAATACTTTATGTATATCAAAGGCAATACTTTGCAATACCTAGGGTGGATTTCTTTTTGCTACTTTGGCCATGAGCCTTGCTCGGTGGGCACTGCCCCTGTGGTTTTTCGGCTCTGCCCTCTACCCGTGAGTTTAGCAGATGGAGGTCTTCTTCTTTGTCCCTCACCCGTGGGTTCGTGTAGTGTTGGATTCCTCTTTGTCGTTTGTGGCCATGAGCTTCTTATATGGGGTTTGGTTTGATTTGTTCTGGCTCCTACTCGCGAGCTAGTTGGAGCTTGGTTGTGCGATTTTGGCCTTACTCGTGACCCTCTACTCTTTTTTCTGGGCCCTGTTTACTGCCTTGGCCGAGAGCCTTGGTGGTTGTCCCCTTCTCTATTGACCCCAGCCGTGAGCATTTATGTGGCTTTATTGAAAGGTTCTATGTTTATTTGATATATGAACCTATTAAGTAATTTGAGTTGAAAAATCTTAATTTTGGCATAAGTTTGGAGGTGTTGATGGTAGTCTTCCCCGGGTCACTTTTCTTTTGTTCAATTCATGGAATTTGGAGGATTTTCAAGTCATATTTGGGAGAACATTTGGTTGAATTAAATTGAGCCCATGGAAGATATTTTTGGAGGATTGACACCGATGTAGGGGAGGTCATTTGTGGGTGATCGTCGTGTCGGTTCAGGCCCGTTTCGACTCGTTCGAAACAGGATTTGGAAAGGACACCCTCCTTGGGTTGATCCAATTCTAATAGAGTGAGAAAATGAAATCCTTATGGATTGATTCAAGGACCTTGGGCCCTACCTTCTCAGGTCTTTTCGTTACAAGTTTTGAAAGTCGATTCATCCTCCGTCTTTTCGGTGTTTTAGGTGAATCGGTGTCTTCTCTCTCTCACCCCACTTTTGTTCCTTTTTTCCTTGCTTCTTGGTTCGATTTTTTGATGCTTGTCCGATACATAAGTGTCAACGTATAGTCTTTTGCTATACGTGAAACCATCAAACAAGGTCACAGGTAGTTCAGTTTTGTTTTGGGGCTTAGGGCGGTGATGACAAAGACACACCGAAGATAGAGTGGAATGATATGTCATCCTACGACATTGGGATCCGATTCAGGAACCTGGTGAGCTGTAGGATGACAGTATCATTCATCGACATAAGACTAGCAGGAGTTGACCCGAATAGGTTGTTGGTGGCCCTACGCCCGACAGCGCGATCGACTCGTGGACAACTACTTTTCAAAATTAATAAAAAAGCAAATTTGATAAGAACAAATACACTTTTTTTCTAAAATAAAAATATATTTTTCGCTACAAATAAAATCGATACAACCCCTTTTGTATGCTTGAAACTTATGTGTCTGCTAAAAATATAAATTTTAAATATATTTTAAACATTGGTTGTTCACCTGTTAATTACATGTTTGGGCTAAGGGGTATTCTCCTGAATTAGGTTCGATAGGACACCCTTCTAGTTGAGTGACAGACTTTATACATCCAGGTGGCCGAGTAGACTTCGACGACCCTCGAGTACTAATATATAGTTGAGTCTAACCCCGACCCGAGTGTTTGCGGTCCCCTCTTTTCAGACTTTTTCATATGTTTTCTTGAGATTTTTTGACAAAGCACTCGTGGTCGCTTTTCGGGATTTTCTCGTGTTTTCTACGATTTTCATCAATTCTTTGATTCGTCGATTTCCTCGAATTTTCCTTGTCGCGAGTCTTTTGACGATTTTTCTCGAGATTTCTGGGTGATGTTTCTTTACTTCGTTTATATAAAGCATTTCAGTCTGCTTCCTCAAATTTTGTTGCTTGTACCTGATTGCATCAATTACACCTAAGGAACTGCGAATCTCCCAAGTATACAGGTTTGCTTTGTGTTTACGGCATATTACTTTCTCGCAAATCACCTACCTGTTTTACTACTTATTTTTCTTTTACACCGCATGTTGTACTATTTTCTTTACTGCATACTCTACTGTTTGTTCTGTGCTACATACTCTACTGTTATACTATACACTGTGCAACTTCAACATGTTCCCTATAAAATGTTTAAAGAACTACAACTATAAGGCCGCTTGATTTGACATCATAATCTGACACCCTAGAAAACTTGAACTCGTCACGACAAGAAGTTTGAAGCTAACACAGTAGGCAACATAACCATCTTCAACAGCAGAACATGTCTTCCTTAGCTAAACCATTCATTCCTTATAATTAAACAACAATCAATAAGATTTCGAGGACGTTCGCGTGGTGCGAAATCCTCAACTTTTCTTTTAGACATTTGTACAGTTCTACTGTTCAATCTAAGCCCTAACTCGTTTTAGGATTCCGAGGTTGTCGTTCGCCACGACTTGAATTCTTATATCTTCCAGGCTGTTTGTGTGATCGTTTCATACGAATGTAAGCCCTAATTAAATAAAATTAGCAGGATAAAACACTTGAATAATTTCTCCTCGAAACTGAAGCCAAATCATAGGGTAGAGTGGGAAGTCACCGAGGTTCTCCTTCGGATCTATGACATCCCATAGTTCTTCCTCTTTTGGATTCTACAATAAATGTTCTAAGTTTGAACCATTCCACTTTGCACACATCTTTGTCCGATTTCGTTGAAAAGTAATATCCTTTTGACTCCTTGAATATAATTTTTCCTGATTTTTATCGAGAGTGTTCTTAGGTGACTACGGTTGTCTAAGATGAAATTAACTATAGGGGCTTGCCCTTATAGGAAGCTTTTCCGAATCCAATTTAAAATAAACCCTATTTAATTTTTCATATTAAATAGAGGAATTTGTCGGCAAATAAAATTATTTCGCAGACCAAACGGACGTCATATATTTTTTAGTTTATTTGATCGAGCTTCATCCTCAAGTCTTGTGTTTATCCCTCGGGATAGATACACGATTTGAGGTAAAACACTCTTTCATTTAAACTGTGAAGATTATGGGGTCAATTTGATTTTATTTTTTTCTAAACTTAAATTTATATGTAAATTAAAGCGTCCTTCCAAAGCGGGCGCCGCGATTTCAATTCCGGTGACCGACAACTTTTTACGGGCAACTCCCCCAACTTTTTAGTGTCAACATTATTATTATTATTATTATTATTATAAAACCCTATTTACCTCCTGCAAAGAGCATCCACATTTTGCGTAGGTGCGACATGCTGCAACAAGGATTTTACTATCATGAACTCAAGCTCCAAGAATCTGTTCGATCAAGCCTTCCCAACCGGCCACTCAGATTAAGATATCAAGCCACTGATCGATTGGTTTGTTCTTCCATTAATTCTTTTCCAAGAGAAATTTTCTTACTTCAGATTATTCATGTGATAGATATAATCAATCGTTATTATTAGCTTTCTTAGTTTTTTTCGGTATCGATCACTTTGAATGAAACATAATTTTTTTCTTTATAAATTTTTTGAACTCATTGTAGTAATCAAACAATCCTAAAAAAAATATTGTTTTATTTGTACTAATAATAGGGTTAAATGGAGGAAAAAGAACTGATCACAAAGAAAGCTTTTATCTTCACAACAAATTATTTTTTATCAGTCATCCTCTCTTCCCCTTTGCAAGAAAATAGAGTTGGTAGTCTCTAGAGCTGTGTCAAACACTTTCTTGTACGCATCTTTTTAGGTCTTTAATAGAAAATTTATTTTTTATTAGGATTAAACCTCTTCATTATTGAATCAAGGCATGTCATTTCTAATTTCTATAAAAAGGTATGNAAAATATCAACTTTTGTAGATTTATTTGAAATCTGGTCAGATTTTTTTTTTCTTTGGTTAATTTTCAGAATGCAATGCTGGAATTTTTGTGTTTCTGATTTTATTATCTTTTGCTTAATAGTGGCTACTTGTCAAATATATTCATTGATTAACACTTTGTCTGATTTTTTATGCACAAAGTTTGATAAAAGTATTTTGGACCTGCAGATAGAGGTTTTTTGGTCGCATGATGAAAGAATGAAAAGAATGAAAAGATGATTTTGTTCTTCGAGTACTATTTTCATTAATCTCTTTTGGAATTTTAGTTTGATTTTTCTTCATGCGAAATGAAAGTTTGAGAAACTTGAACAATAATGTGCCGCATACCCTGATTCGTGGTTGACATCTACGGTATAAGACTTCTTAGTTCGGGGTTCAAATCCTCTGACATAATTGACTTAGGGTCTGTTTGGGACAGTTGCAGCTTATTGAATAATCTGTTGATAATCTGATTAAAAATAATCTATTGATAAACTATATGCGATTGCTATTTCAAATTTTTTATTTTTTTGGAAAAGCCAGACCGTAGATAGAAAGTTGCCACCGCACCTAGACANCATCTTTTCTGAATGATTAAAAAGAATTTATTAGTCATAACAGAAGTTAAAATTGCTAAAAGAAGTAATTAATTATAGTTTATTGCAGGTGTGGGGTCTCAGAGAACTGAGCATATCAACATCGAACAATGTCGTTCGTTATCCGCTCTCAATTCAGTTATTTCTATAGAACCTTCGCCATCTTGGGTGTAAGCTTCTTGTGATTTCATTTCTGGCTGTGGTATGGATTGTTCTAAGTGAAATTCATATACTTCTGGTGAGACCTGCATGTGATCATCTTCAGCCAGGATGAGTCTACATCCGATCTAGAAATGATGTCGTCGAATGTAGTTGTGGAGCATCATCGTGGCCACTACAATCTACACTTGTTTTGAAAATGAGTAAGTTGGCATATCACGTAGTATCACTCATTTCTTCTTCCACACTCTAAACGTTCTTTCAATTATGCGACATAAGGAAGAGTGGTTTTGTTAAACATTTCCCTCCTACCACATGCAACACCGTTGGATCTTTCAAAGTCGGGAATGTGATACTTCGTATCAGAATATGACTTCAAATACCCCCTCTTTATAGGATATCCATCATCGACCAAGTATACCTGCACAAATACCGTAATTAGTAATAAACTAAAAATTCCAAACGTGGTTGCTATATTTACAAACCAGAAGAGGGATGTGGAAAGTCGTGTCTTCGGTTTCTTGCCATAAAAGCAAAAATACGACAATTGTGTGTTGTCTTCCCAATCAGTCATCACAAAAGTAAAACACATGTTGCAGTCACATACGACAATCACATTTTGTGTAGAGAATCCACACCATCTAATGTATGTAACGTTCTCAGTACTGGATACTCGTGCATCCACGTGCGTTTCGTTAATTTCTCCAATACAGTTCTGTCATATTAGTTATAATTGTGATTGTAATGTAACTCATGTTGACATGAATGTCATGTGCTAAAAAAAATTGTCTTAAAGAATGGCATATACCGCCGGTCATTTGCAATATTTGCAAGAGTCGTCTCGAAAGTTAGATCCTCCAGTAATTATCAGTGCTGACAAACTGATGAGAGCTTTCAATCCTATTGAGAAATACCTGATGATTATCTTTGATGAATACTGAAATCGCTCTTCTCATTGATTCATTCTATGATAAAATATAGAGGGTTATTACTAACACATGTCTTGTTGTCATTCTTGAGGAGCCGTGCAATCCATGATGGTTGTGTAGTTCATTGAGCAGGTCGAAAAATATGGCTTGTGTCATACAAAACATGTTACTGAACCGTGTGGGGGTATCCTTGTAGTAGCTCACCGACCCATTTATCACTAATATAACTCGATGTCATACAGAGAGTTTGATCGACGTAGGAGTTGTAGTACTCGTACAACAAAATCATAATCACCGTAAATTTTCTTCTAAAGGTCAGTCGCTATGGATCCATCCTACACAAGTATTATGCTCAAGCAATAAGTGTGAATCAGCAACGTTAAAAAGAATATATAAGAATTGAAAACGGACTATAATGAGCAGAAATAATTACATAACATATTAATTGTTCGTATTAGAAATCAAATGAACATCCATTTAACAAATGTGAAAAAAAACCAAAGCAAATACAATGTATCTCCGGAAAATTATTTGTCCATAAAAAAAACATAAATAGTCGACTCGAAGTTCTGGGAGCATCTTCATGAATATTTGTCTGTAGGTCGGGTCTTCCAACAACTTCCTGGAGTTAAGATAGAATGGCTTATCTGACTTAACTTTAGGAATATGTATCCAAAACTCGAAGAAAGTCGTCTATGGAGGTATCCTGTGAAGCACAAGCCTGAATTTTGCATGATTCTACCAGTTCTTTTATTGTGTTTCTGACAAAAGCAGCACATTTTTTCCTTTTCTCCAACCTAGGCAGCTTTGATCGCATGCGAACTTCAACTCCTGGTTTTGGTTGGGTTATTCGCCTGACTCACATACCTGCTCGATCTTTACGTCCTCTGGTATGTCAGCAAACTCATGCTCACTTGGGGCGAACACATGAGTGTCTGTTGCAACAACCCCACTGAACATATTGTCCAACTTATCCTCCAGGATTGGATCAATGCCACTGAATTTGAATTTCCTGACGGCCGGCACTGTCTGCAACATACGACTTTAGTAGGTAAAGCAGCTTAATAGGATGTAGAATGAAAAAAGAAGTAATCATTGGATAGGTTATTACCTCTAATTTCTCAGTCCACCAGTCCTCTGAAGCGTCTATTGTCAGTTTCACTGGATCCCAACCCAATCCTGTGGGTCCCTTTTTAATTTCTTCCATAATTTTCAATCTTTCTTTAGTTGATCTCACTTGTTCTTAAATTTTAACCTATCGTAATCCCTTCTTATCATTTCTTTGAACTTCATTATAAGATTTTGTCACCCTTCTTTGTTAAAATAGGTAGTGGGTCTATTTCCCAGCTCAACCTCCCTAAGACAGAGGTCGCAAAATATAATAAAGACCCCCTATCCCACATGGCCGATGATCGGAATTCTCTGGTCTTACTCATTGCGGTACTAACAAATAAAAGGTAAAACGTAAAAAAAAATCTTTCTTTCAAGTCTAAAAATATACAAACCAATGTAAGGTATAAGATGTTGAAGGGGAGAGCTTTCAACCCACATTATAGCAAAGAGATCATAAAGTCACAGTAAAAAAAATCAAAGAAAGGAAGAAAAAAGTAGATCACTAAATAAAAACAATGGCTATTTAATTAATGAAACAAAAATTACAATATGTATATTTTTTAGCTAGTATCATAGTACAGTCATTAAGTGTACTATCCATCCATTAAAAAAATGACTTCAACAAAAAAGTAAAATAGAAATAAAAGGCAGCATGAAGCAGAAGATGAAACAACAAGAAGAGTGTGGAGGACAGATCAAGAACCAATCTCAAGAAGAAGCTTTTTAACTGACAAATTACTAGCTCCAATAGCAAACACTAATGAAATACATAAAAGCAATTTAACCATCCGAAGAACAAGAAGAGGACCACCAAAAAATGACTAACTACACTAGGGAGAACAAAGGAACAACAAGAGACAAATCCACAATTAGGAGAACCGCTGAGGCTAAGCAAGTATTCACTTTGAGCCAAACTATTACTGGAATTGAAAAATTAAGAAGCATTTAGATACATCTAAACCAAATTTTTATATAAAAACATATCTAAGACCAAAATTTTGCATTTTAAAGATCATTCATATCAAATCAGAAGTACCAATTTTTTTAACTCCTATATAATGAAATACACTTTTTTTAACTTTTCATATATTTAACGGAGGCATAGAAGCTAAGGTGTGAGATATGCAAATACATAAGAATTAAGTGGTATGCATGTAAATCTCCCCAAAAATTAAAAACAAGTTTTGAAGTAGCTAATATTTGATAAAACCTGGAGGGAATCCAGGGAACATAACTTTCCAATTTTGCATGTTTCACTCATTGTTGACAATAGAAGCAAATTGCTCAAAGCATGCTTCTCATCTAACATACCACATCAACAACATGACGCACGAGCAGAAATCCACTTTTGAGAGCAACGACCAAAAAGCAATGGTTCACTTGAGACATGAGCAGAACAGTAATAATCCTTCCAGAGTAAGGCTTCTATGATATTGGATACTTCAACATATTATCTTCAAATTCATAACAAAGTTCCCACATTCATCACCAACTATAGTATGATTTGTAGAATCAGTAACTTGATCAGCTCATAAGTTGGTAAATATATAGAAAAAACAATGGAATCACTCGAAATTTATTTATTGTTTCCATCCAAGATGAAACAACAAACAGAAATTATGGCCAATGTCTTGTCATAGAAAATATCTTTTAATAAGTTCACTAACACGTGATGGCAATCTCCTTGCTAGAAAATGTATTGGCTTGATCATGCATTCATAATAGAGAATAATCTACATAGCAATTGTTTTAGAAGAAGAGAAAGAATAATCTTTCTTTTCATGTTCCATTTTTAGGTACTTTTAAAGATATAAGAGAATAAGAGAACTCAGTATATATCCATATATCTTGCATAACCAAATAAAGATATTTAAAACATTAGATGAAATCGCCAAGCCAATCAGAAAATTGTCAAGGCTGTTATAAGCACATTTGGTTCAATGTTGAGTTGCTAGGGCCAACATGAGCTTGTCAAGATCGATGTAACCTCATCAAATTTACTATGAATTTACTAAAGTCATAATAAACTCACTAGACACAACTAGGTCAAATGAACTTATATGGCCTAGTTGTCTTTATATCAATAGCAATTCAACAAGCAAAAAAAGTAACTTGCCAATATCAAATTATGGAGCCAAACACAGCACCTTACAATCCCCAATATCCTGGGTTTTCAACTCCTTCCAAACATTATTGACACAAATATTAGCATAAAGATTAGGAAAATTACCATTAAAGCACGATTTCTTTCTTGTAAATTGAGCCCAAAGAGATCACCATTCCCTCGAAAAAAAAGAAACAGTTAAGGCAACCCTCTAATATTTCAAAAACCCAACACAGTAAAGGCAATCCATCAAAAACCTTTCTCCCACCCTCCAAATTATCAAAACATCAAAATAACGCGTGAGAAGGTATCACCAATCCCTCGGGAAAATCGTCATAGATTGCATATAGAGAAAAGCATTCCATCAAAATAACTTACAACGCCCAGTTAACTGAGGGCGGGATGAGGAGGAGGAGGCGAAAGGCGAGCATGGAGTACTCGAGTGAGAGAGGAGAGCGAGTCGTCACCTAGGGGGTTGAGTGCGGAACGAAGAGCAAGCAGGTAAAGGAATAAGGTAAGAATGCGGGCCGTGGGAATAATCCCACGGTCGCGTTTAATAAAAACCCACGGGAGCATTTTAAGATACATACCCTAAACGCGATAAACAAACTCGTGCGTAGCATTTTCAAAACACAAACGCCGCTTATAAGCTACCCCAAACGCACAGTAAGATTTGAAAATGATTTTCTGGTGACAAGATATGAAGAAAGATGTTGAATGTGTCTAAATGTCACGCTTATTATATTGTAAACGTTGAATATTAAAGACTCAGTAGATTGCAAAAATCATTGCTTGTATCTGAGTGAAAATAAGGAGAAATTGTAATGGGTCTTATTATGAGATTTCCTAGATCGAGGTGGGATCACAACAACAATTAGGGCATTATTGATAGTTGATAAAATCAGCTCACTTTTTACCAAATAAGCAGACATATTCGAAGGAAAGGTTGGCTAGATTGAATGTCAAAAAAATTATTTGACTGCATGGTGCTCCAAAAATTATCATTAATAACTAAGAAGGAAGATTCACATCCAAGTTGTGGAAAGGAATCCAAAGAGGTTTGGGTATTCATTTATATCATAGCACAACATTTCATCCACAAACTAATGGACCATCAGAAAGAATGATTATGGTATTAGAAGATCTATTAAGGTTTAGTGTCTTTGACTTTGGAGACAGAAAGAAAATCTNGATCACCGATCCCTCGGGAAAATCGTCATAGATTGCATATAGAGAAAGGCATTCCATCAAAATAACTTACAATGCAACTGAGGGCGGGATGAGGAGGAGGCAAAGGAGAACATGGAGTACTCAAGTGAGAGAGGAGAGCAAGTTGTCACCTAGGGGGTTGAGTGCGGAACGAAGGGCAAGCAGGTAAAGGAACGAGGTAAGAATGCGGGTCGTGGGAACAATCCCACGGTCGCGTTTAATAAAAACACACGGGAGCATTTTAAGATATACACCCTAAACGCGATAAACAAACTCGTCCGCAGCATTTTCAAAACACAAACGCCGCTTATAAGCTACCCCAAACACACAGTAAGATTTAAAAATGATGTTCTGGTGACCAGATATGAAGAAAGATGTTGAATGTGTCTAAATGTCACNCCACGGGAGCATTTTAAGATATACACCCTAAACGCGATAAACAAACTCGTTTGCAGCATTTTCAAAACACAAACGCCGCTTATAAGCTACCCCAAACGCACAGTAAGATTTAAAAATGATGTTCTGGTGACCAGATATGAAGAAAGATGTTGAATGTGTCTAAATGTCACGCTTATTATATTGTAAAGGCTGAATATTAGAGACTCAGTAGATTGCAAAAATCATTGCTTATATCTGAGTGAAAATAAGGAGAAATTGTAATGGGTCTTATTATGAGATTTCCTAGATCCAGGTAGGATCACAACAACAATTAGGGCATTATTGATAGTTGATAAAATCAGCTCACTTTTTACCAAATAAGCAGACATTCGAAGGAAAGGTTGGTTAGATTGAATGACAAAAAAATTATTTGAGTGCATGGTTGCTCCAAAAATTATTATTAATAACTAAGAATGAAGATTCACATCCAAGTTGTGGAAAGGAATCCAAAGAGGTTTGGGTATTCATTTGCATCATATCACAACATTTCATCCACAAACTAATGGACCATCATAAAGAATGATTATGGTATTAGAAGATCTATTAAGGTTTAGTGTCTTTGACTTTGG
>JXCR01078499.1:86508-112186 GCA_002079205.1 Phalaenopsis hybrid cultivar
AATTTTTCTTTTCATGTTCCATTTTTAGGTACTTTTAAAGATATAAGAGAATAAGAGAACTCAGTATATATCCATATATCTTGCATAACCAAATAAAGATATTTAAAACATTAGATGAAATCGCCAAGCCAATCAGAAAATTGTCAAGGCTGTTAAAAGCACATTTGGTTCAATGTTGAGTTGCTAAGGCCAACATGAGCTTGTCAAGATCGATGTGACCTCATCAAATTTACTATAAATTTACTAAAGTCATAATAAACTCACTAGACACAACTAGGTCAAATGACCTTATATGGCCTAGTTGTCTTTATATCAATAGCAATTCAACAAGCAAAAAAAGTAACCTGCCAATATCAAATTATGGAGCCAAACACAGCACCTTACAATCCCCAATATCCCAACAAAGAAACTCCTGGGTTCTCAACTCCNGTTGTTTAGGATCGATATTAAAAATATTATGATCTAAGGCATAGAGCAGTAGATTTCAAGGTCAGTGATTTTATGTTTCTAAAAGTCAGACCAATGAAAGGTAATGTTAGATTTAGGGTATGTTTGGGGCAGCTGCAACTTATTGACAATCTACTGATAAGCAACTGATTCAGATATATTGGTTGGTTGTTTGGTTTATGCTATTGGAAAACAGCTAATTTGCAGCTGATTGTGAATAAATGACCACTCTGTCATTGAGCAGAAATATTATTTGCAATATAACTGTCACAAATAATGTATAAAAGATTAATTAGAAGTTATATCGATATACTTAAGACTTGGCATCCAGTCTAGAAAATATCACTCAGCCAAAAAAAAATTAATATTCTAGTTGAAGTTATAGAAGAACCTATTCTTATTAGCACGATCAGATTTATCATGTAACTTAAACGCAGGTTTGTGTTGAATAACATGTGAGCCATAAGCTCGTTCCTTCTGTATTTGAAACCACATCTCCACTTCGTCCTCTTCTGTTCAAAGCACTCGCACTCACTGTTCCCCTTCCCGTCTCCTTCTCCTTCTCCATTACTGTTCACAAATCAAGCCGGAGAAAAAGCAACAACAGAATTGCGACATACGGATACCTTCAAAACTCACCACTTCTTCCTGCCTCGCACGTTCCTACTTGCCTCACACGCTATCCAACCCGTCGAAGCCCTCATCGTCCTTCCCTATCCGCACTCGGCCATGGAGTAAAAGCTCTCACCTCCGCCGCCATTCTTTCACATTGTCCTCTCCTTCACTGTTCCCTCCTCAGTAAACATTCACGACAAAGCCGAAGACCGAAAGCCCTCGCTCCTTCCCTGTGCGTTTTCTTGTGTCGCAATTCTTTCCAGCTCCTTCAACAGTACGAAGGATTGAGTCTTCGTGCTCGGATCCCATTCCTCCATGGCCAAATCTCCCGCTTTTCCGATTGGGCCACTCTTCTTCTGCGGCAAAGTTAACTTCCAAAGGGCATGTGGGTAATAAGCGGGGAAAGAACGCAGGCAGCGGAGTCGAGCCCGCGACCGCGTCTATTAAGAAAATTCAAACAGCTTATCGGATAAGCAGAGTGAATACACGAAACAAACGTCTCTGCTGCGTTTTTAAAACACAATCGCACCAAATAAGCTACCCCAAACGGTCCCTCGGTAAGGAAGAAATTTGATCCCCAGATACATTGGTCCTAAAATCATAGAAAGGATTGGTCTATTTGCTTTCAAGCTATTCTTACCTGCTGTGATGTCAAATATTCACGATGTCTTTCATCTCTCCTTGTTGAGAAAATTGGTTTCATACTCAGACTAGAAAATCACATGAAAATATTCTCATGCTGAAAGATTTAGCCTATATCAAAGAGCCTAAGAGAATTTTAAAACTGATGATAAGAAATTGAGGAACAGACAATTTTTTATATTATGATAAAGTGAAAGCACAGGCTAAGAAAAACTACTCGGGAAAAATAAGAATAAACGAGTCAGAAATTCTCCTTTCTGTTTGAGTAGATATTTAGAAATTTCGAGGATAAAATTTTTATGAGCAGCAATTTTAGCCAATCAAGGTAAAATTTTGATCATTCTAAACTATACCTCATTTTCGCATGCTCAAAATCCAATCAATCTAATTTTATAAAATTCTACATTTTGTAACAATCTAATTGATATAAAACATTTTATAAATTATTAATATATATTGAGCAATAAAATTTAAAAAAATAAATTAATTAATTTTAAGTAAGCATTTAATTAACTTAATTAATCTTTGTTAACCTTTGCGACACTACTGTAATAAGGAATTTCCACGTACTGTTGAATGCAATGGAGGTATCAATTTGGACGATTAAAATCAAATAAAAAGGGTATTATATATTCTTAGTCAGCTTTTCCATATATTCCCTGATACTCCCCTTCCCGTTGTTCTGTTTGTGATTCGTGATGGTCCTATAAGAGAAGGAAGGAGTTGGTATGAGTTTCCGAGAGTTGCTACTCTCATTTAATAGCCAATTGAGAGGAAATAAAGCATAGAGGATTTTCTAAGGTATATGAGATAAGAGAATGTTATAAATATGAATTTCATATAGTGTACTCTAGATGATAACCAAAAAATAAGACAAAGGAAACTCATCCCATCAACCCAAGTAAGATAATCACATGTTAAATTAAGAAGAATATCTTTCTATAGGATTATTATGTGATATATTGGTATGAGATTATATTTAAAAATTTTATGCATATTGTTGAAAATTTATCTATGTTACAAAAAAATAAACTGGAGTTGACACTACTATTTTATTGATGTTACTGCTTTTATTGAATTATTGTACATGTTCATTAAACAAATTATTTGTAAGTATACTTATACAATTATATATATATTAAAAAAATAATCTTTAGCAGGTAAAATGATCAAAAGGATATCACAAGTGTAAAGACAGATAAATGTTTATAGTGAAGCTCTATCCAGGTAAATATAATAGAAAATTTTATAAAATTTTTTACTCTTCATATTGAGACTGGAACGAGCTTGTTGGAAGCATGAGATTGTTAATAATTGTTATGTTAGGAGATGATCAATATTTATCAGTAGTAGTTGTATCCGACGAGCTAATTGATGATCCATAAAAATGAATTAAATCAAAGTTTATGCAAATATAATTGAAATTTCTAAGACAATAGAAATTGAGCATGAAACAATTAAAGACATTCATATGAGTGTGCAAGTGTTGAATGAATTATATGTTTCTTACAACTATTTACCGCTTATAACTTTATACTTTTATATAAATTCCATGTGATTAAAACAAGTAGTACATTACTGTCACTCATATTAATCATAGTTGAGCATGCACGTTGTTTCCTTTCTATCGGTAAAATCTTACTTGAGCAATAATTATTTTACCAATCTTGTACTTACTCCAATATGTCATTGATTTTCACGGAGAAGTTGTCACACTCCCCCCCCTCTCCCCCCCTTAGGGGTAAGCTGAGATGCGAATATAGTCTGACTAACTCTTACCAGCACTCGTCCTGACTTTTATAATCGGAAACTAGTGGGTAATGAATAAGTCTAACTAGATCGCCGCACATTCGTGATATATAATATGTCAAGGTTCATTCATATATACGAAAACATGAAAATCATATCATCAAAACACAGACACACAGAGCTGCTAAATCCAATAAATAAATACATACCTAAAAAGTACAAAGCTCCCAAAACTATCGTTGAAAAAATGTACAAAGACACACCTAGCAACTCGCCCCGATGCTTGTTGCCCTTACTTG
Source organism: Phalaenopsis hybrid cultivar (assembly GCA_002079205.1). Taxonomy (NCBI): domain Eukaryota; kingdom Viridiplantae; phylum Streptophyta; class Magnoliopsida; order Asparagales; family Orchidaceae; genus Phalaenopsis; species Phalaenopsis hybrid cultivar. The sequence continues at coordinate 90,261 of JXCR01078499.1, forward strand.
GAAGGCAACAATGAAAAAAGAGCGACAACGAGCTCGGCAAAATAATCAGGGCTAACATAAGATTTTATGCATGGAAAAGAAAATGTGCATGCTCGTATAAAACTATACAAGTCTATATACAATCATAACGTGCAAACATAATAGAAAATATGAAAAAAGAGCAAGTACATGTAGTATAAAAAAATTAATTGTTGTATAACATGCAGGTCGTAAGCATGAATTCATAAGTATATAAAAGCATATTCATTCATTTCATAGAGATAATATCATAATAGTGTCACTTGTTTAATGTATAGGGTTCAACTAGTTTTATATTCTTTCATCATGAGTCGTCACAATGCCCTAAAGATCATATAAACCATCGATAAATGTTGGGTTTCCCACAACATAGCAGTTATCGACAACCTCTCGAATTCCCATGGTTCTCTAACATTTTGTCACCGCCTAATTCCAACGGTTCCCAGAGTTTAATCCCCGAATAAATATCAAGAATCGGGAATACTTCCCAACATAATTTACTTGCAAGCATTCATGTAATAGTCTACCCACTAATATTCCTTGTGACATTTAAATCATCACTTCTTCATCAACAATTTATCAAGCATTATATGTATCATAGGCATAGACATGAGACATAACAAATAAATAAAGGCATCTGTGTCAAGAAAGAAATCAACCTATAGAAGATTATTTTTTTTCTTAAATTAGCACAAGATTATTTCATTTGACTTGATGGAGCAGTGATGCATCAAAACTTACTGAGACATAAGTCAGTCGTACAAGGCAAGTGCACTTGTCAAATAGTAATGTATTTCAATAGTATCGCATATCAATCCCACGAGGAAAGGGTTAATAGTTATTTTGATGAGTGAATCTCTAGTTTACTAAAATTCAAAATCTAATTTAGCACAATCACAAACAGAGAATGTTTCCTAAAATCCTACTTAAAGATGAAAATAAAATATAATGAATTCAGAAAAGACAGAAAACAATAGTAGATAAATCTTAATGTTCTTCTAGTAATGTGAGGCTCGCGCCCCTATGATTTAGATAATGTGGTTATTTGTGATTTTTCTAGATTTTCCCCAACGTGGTTGTTATCAACAAGGATACAGAGTCCTCCTTATACCTATGTCTAAGTCAAAAGAATGCTAGAATTCATGAAGTTCAGGCTTTCTCAATCCCCATGGCATACTGTGGATTTGTTTTGATCCCCTTTCTAGGTTGCAAAACCCAAATAAAATATATCTATCATTACGCGAATTTTGTGGTTAACCATTTCGTTTCATTGCACAACGAAAAGGAGTCATAGATCATGAAATATGTTAGCATCCAAATAATCAAATCAGAAGTAAACGAAAATATATGGTTAATACAACAAAAAAAAACCCTGATGTCCGAGAAAACGATACAGGGAAAGAAATCATCCTAAAAAATCACAAAACCACATCTCATAAATCACAAAGGCACGAAATAAAGTTAGCTACACATGACAGAATGAACACTGGAAAAACATCCCAATAAAACCATTATTACTAGTAAAACTAAAAAATAAACACTTATAAAATAATTTGTTCCATCTTCCACAACAGCCAAATACTCTCTAAAACAATAACCTCTTAAAACTTATTAGAAAATACAAAGAAAAAAAAGTGGAAACACCCTCAACTTTGGTGCCAAAGATGTATTCTCTCTTCCAAAAGTAAAGAAGAGACCAAGATCCCCTTTTATCTTGATAAAAACATAATTTTATAGCTAGATTTATATTAGGGATCCAAAATAGGCATCCAAATTTGTCATTAGGTCTAAAATAGGCAAGTAATCTCACAAATCCTAGTTTTGCACGTCCAATGGCGTGGTCACGCCAGAACTGGTGTGACCACGCCTCATGTTAGTTTTGCGTGGTCATGCCAGTTCTGACGTGACTGCGCCAGTCAGCAGATTTTCATATATTTTGGCTCCATTTTGGATGGTTAACACCTATAACCTACACAACATCAAGAAAACATTTCTCATGTGTAAATTTATGATAAATAAGTGAATAAAATGAAAAATATGGGGAAAAATGCAGATAAAATCACGTAATATTGACGCTTGTTAATACATCCATACTTATTTTATTACTTACTCTCAAGTAATCACATGGCTCAATTTGAATTTTAATGAATTGAATTAGTACTCCTGTAGGTTTCTAACTATTCAATCTATTTAACAAAGCCAAATTAAAGTGTTTAAATGTCATTAGGATCAATTATCTTTAATGATTAATAACTTGACATTTCATTAATTTCCTTCATTCTTCCCTTAAGAAAATTACATAGATCCTTAAATTGGTGTTATTTAAAGTCTCTTTCACTAATCTTGAATATCTTTAATACAATTTTAGTGAATTTTAGCCAACTTAATATTCACTTTACCTCTCGCCCTTGAAAATAACTTTTAATGTGGTTTTAATTAAAGAGTCAAGGAAAAGTTTATTTCTTAAGTCTCACTAGATTCCCTTTTGATTTTTTTTCTTTTATTGAATTTTCGTTGTGCCAACCTCAAGCATCTTCTCAAGAAATTTTCACTTTTTTGCTTTCTTTTTTTCTTTTCTTTTTCTCCTAAAAATTACTATATCTAGTTGGTGATTTTTTCTTTTCTAACTTTTAAAATGTGAAGAAGATTAATTTTTCTTAAGTCTCATTATTCCCTTCTAATTTCTTTTCTTTCCTGAATTTTCATTATGCCAACCTCAAGCATCTTCTCAAGAATTTTTCACTTTTTGCTTTCTTTTTTTCTTTTCTTTTTCTCCTAAGAATTATTATATATGGTTGATAATTTTTACTTTTCTAACTTTTAAAATGTGAAGAAGAGTAATGCTTCTTAAGCAAAAAATTAATACTTGATATTTTTAATGTATCACCTCCAATTTATCTTTTCTAGTTAAAACTTAAGATCACATTAAAACTCATTAAAATGAATTAGCTCATGATTAAAGATTTTTTTTATTTACTGCTCGATATCTAAATCACATCTTTTTAATAATATTAAAGTCTAAATTGTTAAGTTCAGAAATCTTATTATTAACTCATTACAGTTAATCTTTTCTAAAAGATATTTATCTACATTTAATAAACTAAGATAAGAAGTTTGAATCCATCAAAATTTCTAATAGAAGTTACCAAGTGAAAATTGAATTTTTTACTGAGCCATGTGGACTATTTTCAAGTTTGTAATACGGCGCATTTTTCTTTCCCCCAATTTTATTTTTTTCCAACATATGAGCAGTAGCATGAAGTAGCAGTAAATGAAAAAGCAGGTAACTATACAAACAAGTAAATACATAAGTGGTCACATAAATCTCCAAAAATAAGAGTTTGAAATATGTAACATATGCATTCATCACGTCGTGGAGGGACGACTCAAAACTAATTCAAATGAAAATTTTAAAATAACTTTAAAGTAAATTTTAAAGCAAATTTCAAAAAAAAAAAATCAAAACAAATGCAGAAAGTAAAAACATTTTAGCACATACAAATAACACTTGGGTTGCCTCCCAAGATAGCGTTTGGTTTAACATCCTCAACTTGACGAAAAAAAACTTCCTTTAGGATCAAAATTCCAATTTAGTAATCCCCAATCAATTGTTCAATATTTTATTGATCCTGGAGATTTTACCAAGTCCTCAAAATTTAATTTTTCTTGCAGCTTTTTTTCCTCAATTCGATAGCGGTCCTCTAGAGAGTATGTAGGGGTTTTATTTAGATCATTCCTAAAAGTATTTCCTAAATTCAAAATCCTCCCAATAAATTCCCCTATTTGCAGCTCAGTGCTTTCTTCACAAGCTGCAAGAAACGTGTTCATATAAAATAATTTAAGATCTCCTAAAATTTGGGTTAGGTTCTCCCAAGAAAATTTAAGGTTTTGGATTAAATTCTACTGGGTTGGGTTCTCCAAAATTTTGGGTTGAGTTTGGCAAATGTAATCCCAACCCCAGTTGTTCCAATTTTCTACAATGTTGGCTTGAGTTCTCCCCCAAACTTGGGTTTGACAGTATTGGAAGGGTAATAAAAACTAGCTTCTATGTGAAAGGGGTAAAGATTGTGAAGGCTAACCATGAATGTGTTGTTATACGCTTCAAAAGTTCTAAAATCATTTTCCTGAGGATTTGTCATTTTAAAGTGTTAAAACATTTAAAACATAAATAAATAAATAAGTACAAGAACAAAATAAAATAGAAAATAAAATAAAGATAACAATTTATATTGGTTTTTTAGCTTTTTTTTAATTTGTTTATTTTTTTTAGCACCGGCAATAAATACGACAACAATACAAGTGCAAATAAATATGAAATAAAAAAATAAAAAAAAAAATTTATTAAACCAAGATTCTCCGTAATTCAACTAAAGTTCTCCTAAAATCAAAATTTTACCTCACGTCTTTCCCCAGCAAGGGAGTCAAATTTGACGCGTCAAAATTTACCGAAACGTAAGTTGGCCGTACAACTCAAGTTCACGTGCTGAGTAGTAATGCGGTACAAAAGTACTGCATATTGATCTCAAAAAGGACTAAGAACTATTCTACTAGGTGAATCTCTAGTTTACTAAAATTCTAAATCTAGTTTATTGAGATCACAAACAAAAGAGGGTTTCCTAAAATCTTACTTAAAGTTGAAAACAAAAGATAACGAATTCAGAAAAGACGAAAAATAATAGCAGATAGACCTTACTCTTCTTCAAGATATGTAAGGTTTGCGTCCCTGTGATTTAGATAATGTGGTGAATCGTGATTTTTCTAGACTTTCCCCAACGTGATTGTTGTCAACAATGATAGAGTTCTTATATCTATGTCTTAAGTCAAAAGAATGCTAGAATCCATAAAGTTGAAGTTTTTTCAATCCACATGGCATCCCATGGATTTGTTATGATACCTTTTCTAGATTGCAAAACCCAGATAAAATGTTTATTGTTATCTTAATTTTGTGGTTAATAATTTTGTTCCTCTACGCAACGGGTAAGAGTCACAGATCACGAAATATATTAACATCTCAATTGATCAGATCAGAAGTAAATTAAACTCTATACTTAACACAATAACAAAAAACCCCCGATGTCTCAGAAAAACAATATATGGAAAGAAATCATCCCAAAAAATCACAAAACCATATCACATAAATCACAGAGATGCAAAAAAAGGTTTAGCTACATGTGATAGAAATAACGCTGAAAAATCATCCTAATAAAACCATTACTGCAAGTAAAACTGAAAAGTGAACACTTATAAAATGATCTTTTCCCCATTTCCGCAACAGCCAATTTATCTATCATACAATAATCTCTCAAAATATCTAAGAAAATACAAAGGAAAAAATGGTGAAAAACACCCTCAACTTTGATGTTCATGCTGTCTTCTCTTTTCCAAAAGCCAAGAGACCAAAATCCCATTTTCTCATGGAAAAAAAATATTTTTATAGTTATGTTTATATTAGGAAATCCAAAAAAGATATCCAAACTATCCAAATTCATCATTAGGTCCAAAATAAGCAAGAAAACACACAAATTCGAGTTCTGGAAGTTTGACGGCGTGGTCACGCTCGAAACTGGCGTGTTCATGCTAGTTCTGGCATGGTCATGCCCAGTTTTGGTGTGACTACACAAGACAATATTTTCGCATGTTTTGCCTCCGTTTTGTGTATTGTTTTAGCTACGTTTTGTGTACTTGACACCTACAACCTGCACAACATCAAGAAAAACTCTCAAGTATAAATCTATGATAAATAAGTAAAAATAATATGAAAAATATAAGAAAAATACATGTAAAATCACGTAATATTGACACACGTAAGCCGCCCTACGACGAGTGCCCACAAACTTATCTCGAGCTCGCTGCCTCGTATAGACAATCTAAAATTCGTGGACAACATCGGATTTCATAAAATGTGCTCACAACATGAATTAACCCAAAAGAGACTTTACTTGTCAAAACATGCCTCAAATGGGTTTTTCAGCATAAATCATCCTTCTAAAATCGGCCAACCTTCTTCCTATCACCTCCAACTTAACTTCCCCCTCATTAAACTCATGCTAAAACCCTTTTAAAAGCTTGTAAAACAATTATGACACTTTCAGCACAAAATCGGCACGTCCTACGACAACCGAAAATGAGAAGAACACGAAAAATGAGGCAAAAGTCAAAATCAAAGAGTGGAAAAGAAATGAAAGCTTAGAATTGTGAGAGAGACAGAGATATTCGTACTCTTGGATTTCATCCCGGAGCTTCGAATCGTAGGCTGCGGCTTCAGAACTGTTGCTCGGTTCGCTTGCTACCTGTGGTTATCCGCCCCTTATACTATCACCCTTGCTGCAGGGGGTCGAACGAGCAGCCTTCACACAAGAGAAATTGGGTAAGAGAGAAGAAGAAATATAGAAAGGAGAAAATGTGAAGCTCGGTGCCCTATCGACCGCACGAAAGAAATAAAATGGCATGGATGTCGATTGGCTATAGTACACATGGGATTAGGGAATAATTAAGGTTTAAATAAAGTTTAATTAAGTTAATTAAACTTAAAACTTAAGAAATTTATATTTCTCAAACCATTCACAACTATCATATATGTTTTATATGAAATTGACTAATTTATTATGTAGAATTTAATAAAATTATTTCAATTAAATTCTATGAGCTGAACAATTTGGGGTACTATAAATTGTGATTGAACTTTACCTAGTATCTTGAAATTTGGGCGTACAACTCTTCCTTCATACAAATTTCATCCTCAAACTTTCCGACTTTAATGGAATAGGAAGGGATATTTCCGTAACATTTCTTATTCTTTCTCCCACGTCGCTTCTTTTTCACGCCTGAGCTTCCATTTTATCTTCACTAAAAGAATGCTTGTTTCTAAGCTTCTTAACATCCGTTGCAAAAATCATTTCAGGCTCTGCAACATATGTTAGATTTTACTGAACTTCAATATCTTTATGTGAAATTCGCTGCTTTAAATTTGAAACTCATTTCCTTGACATGAAAATATGAAACACATCATGTATATCTTGCATATCTGTAGGTAATGCTACTCTGTAAGCAACTGAACTGATCTTTTCTATAATTTCAAAATCAATATACCTAAGGACTCAGCTTGCTTCCATGACCAAATCTACTTGTAGCTTTCATTGATCTGACTTTCAAAAATATGAAACCTTCAACTTCAAATTCAACTGCTTTGTGTTTTGGGTTGTAATATTTTTGTTGTAGATCCTAAACAGCTTTCAATCTGTCTCTAACTAATTTGATTTTCTCAATAGCTTCGTCAACTAGCATGGGACTTAGCATTTGGCGTTCATTCACTTCAACCAAACTGAGTGGAGTTTTGCACTTTCTGTCATACAGAGCTTCATAAAGAGTCATTTTGATGTTGAATTGATAGTTGTTGTAAGCAAACTCAAACATTGCCATGCAATCTTCTTAACTGCGTCTAAAGTCGAGAACACAAAACCTTAACAGATCTTCCAACACCTGAATTGTCCTTTATGATTATCCATCAGTTTATGGATGAAATGAAGTGCTGAAATATAATTGTATAACCAAACCTTATTGAACATCTTTCCACAACCTAGACATGAATCTTCTGTTTCTATCAGAAACAATTACCTTTGGAATACCATACAATCTAATATTTTTTTTGACATAATATCTGGTCAACTTTTCCACTGAATCTATCGGTCTGATAGGCAATAGATGGGTTGACTTTGTTAACATGTCAATAATGACCCAAAAACTGTTGTGATCATATTTGGATCGAGGAAATCTCATAACAAAATTCATAGTAATTTCTTCTCATTTTCATCCAGGTATCGGCAATGATTGTAGCAATATGTTAGGTTTGTGATGCTCAGTCTTTACAATCTAACATGCTTAACATTGAGATACATATTCAACAACTTTCAGACCACCAGAATATCAACTTCAAATCCTTGTGCATTTTTGTGTTGCCTGGATAAACTGTATAGCCTGAATGATGAGCTTCATGTAGAATTTCTTGTCTCAAATAAGAATTAGCAGGCACTCATAGCTATAACTTATTTCAGATAATGTCATCTTCATCAACAGTCATATCAATCCCCTTTTCTGATTGACATTGTTTTAGGGGTTTCGGATATTCGCTGCTAACTTTCCGAGTTGTCTTGATTCAATCCATCAAAGTAGTTTGCAATGTCAATTGATGTAAATAACTCATATCACCTGATCTTCTAATTTTCCACTGTAAAACATCAATTTCTTTAAGCAACTCTAGCCTATGAGTAAGAATCCAGCTTTCACTAGCTGTGAATTTACAGCTTCATGCATCAACAACAAAATTTACTCGGCCCAGACAGTACTGTTTATCCAGATCGTAATCTTTTATCAACTCTAACCATCTTCGCTGACTCAATTTCAACTCTTTTTATGTGAAAATGTACTTCAGACTTTAATGATTTGTAATGACTTAGCATTTCAAACCATACAAATAATGTCGCCAAATCTTGAGAGCAAATATCATAGCTACTAACTCCATATCAAGTGTCGGATAGTTCCTTTCATGTGACTTGAATGTCTGGATGCATAAGCTACCATATTTTTATTCTGCATTAAAATGCAACCGAAACCATTTAATGATGCATCACTATAAATCTAGAATCCTTTTATGCCTAAAGGAAGAGCTAGCACTGGTGCAGTAGTCAAATATTTTTTCAATTCCTGAAAACTGTGCTCACATTCTGCAGTCTACCCAAAATGAACATATTTTCTCATCAGCTTGGATAATGATAGAATTTTTTGTGAAAAACCTTTGACAAACCTCCTGTAATATTTTATCAAACCAAAAAAATTAAGTACCTCTGTGACATTCTTTGGAGTAGGTCATTCCACAATTGCTTCGACCTTCTGAGAATCTACTGAAACTCACTGAACACTGATAATGTTTCTCAAAAATATAATTCTTCGCAGATAAAATTCATATTTCAAAAATTTTGCATATAATCGGTTCTATCTCGGCAGCTCTAAAAACATATTCAAATGTTTGGCATGATCTTCATCACTTTTTGAATAAATTAGAATATCTTAAATAAAACAAACTGATCCATGTATGGCTTAAAAATTTGATTGATTAGATCAATGAAAATTGTAGAAACATTAGTCAAAACAAAATGCATAACTAAGAATTCATAATGACCATGTCCTAAAAGCTGTCTTAGTTATATCTGTCTCATTGACTCTAACCTGATGATATCCTGATCACAAATCAAATCAAAAAAACAAGTTGGCACCCTCTAATCGATCAAATAAATCATCAATCTCGAGCACAGGATATTTTTTCTTGATTATCACCTTGTTAAATTCTTTGTAATCAATACATAACCGCATGGATCCATCCTTCTTCTTGACAAACAATACTGGAGCACTCCACAGAGAATTACTTGGCCTGATAAAACCCTTATTTATTAGTTCTTACAACTGACATTTCAATTCTTGTAATTCCTTCGAAGCCATCCGGTAAGATTTAAATATGACAAACGTTCCCAGTTGCACATCAATACCGAATTCAATTTCTCGTTCTGGAGGTAGCCCTGACAATACTTCAAAAAATACATCATAAAATTCTGAAATTAAAAGGATGTTTTTTAATTCCAGCACATATTTATTCAGCTCTGCTAATTTTGCCAAAAATACCAGTTTACCACCTCGCAAATATTTCCCAACTTTCACTGAGATCAGGGAAGATTGTGTGTTTTGATCACATAATAAATAAAATGATTTTTCACCTAGTAATTTTAGTTTTACCAATCTTTTCTAGTATTCAAATGTAGTAAAATGATTTACCAACCAATTTATCCCCAAAATGAAATCAAATGTCTGGATTAGTAAGATAATCAACTATGATGGTAACTTATCATAAACATGAACATACATTACACATTTTTATTGGCATAAAACCCACTTCCCGAGGGCACAGTACCATAAAGTGCAGGAGATAAATACATAATATCAACATGTAAACTGGCAATAAACTCATCAGGGATAAAAGAATGTGTTGCACCTGAATCGAATAGAATAGTGTCAGGTTGATCTTGAATTAGGAGCGTACTTGTAACCACATTTTCAGATTCTTTGGCTTCTTGAGGCGTATAGCAAAAACTCGGGCTTTTACTAGTTGCTCTGTTCTGCATTCTGAAGTTTCACCCTTTGTTTGCACTAAAGGCTTTCCCAAAAACTGAGTTCTACTAAGCTGACTGTCCTCCAAAAATTTTTTGAACCGTCTTTGTCCTTGGATTGCCCGGTCTGCTGCCTTTCTTCTTTTCCAGCGGGTAATTCATTTGAATGTGTTTTGGTTGTCCACATTTGTAACTTTTCTGAACTGGTCAAACACTGCCCAAAGTGTCTGTTTCCACACTTGTCACAAACTAGTTTTTCTATCTGAGGATGCTTCAACTTACCTTCTTTCTTTGGAAGTGCTCTCTTCTGTCGATATTCTTGCGCTTGCTTGTCTGAGGTTGTCACTGCTGACTGGAAAAGTTCAGCTACTTTTAATTTTTCTTTCCCTTTCAACAAAAACAAATAAATCATTGATTTCAAATGAAGTTAATGTCAATCTTAACTAATTTCTGAGACCGCGCAGAAATTTGTGACACTTTTCCTCTTGGGTGTTAACATAGTGAGGTGCATATCTGGAAAGATAAGTAAATTCTATCTCATATTGCATAATTGTCCAGAACCCTTGCGTTAGATTGAATTTATCTTGTTGTGCTAATCTGGTTAAGGTCGGAATAAACCAATCTTTGAAGACTAACAAACTCTTCCCACTGAATCTGTAGATGAGGTGTCAGCTGAAATTTCTCTCAATGTTGTGCTTGCCACCATGCCTTCTAACATAAATTTAGCTGGTAACACTTTTCTATTTTTCGGACAAATCATATCGTCTAGAACTTTTCCGATCTTAAGGAGGTAATCTTCAGCAACGGCCTGACACCCTTGAATGCAGGTAGCTTAATTGACTAAAATGTCTTTAAGTTTCGCCCCAGTTTCAGATCTGGGATCTGTACTACTGGAGGATCTTTCGATAGCAGTTATTCTATCAATCACTTGTGATATCAGTTGTACAATGCTATGTAACTCAGTTGTTCTGGAATCTGCATTTTTCTTATTTTGATTTTCATTTCTTGCCCAAAATAGTTTCAGATCTAACCTTCTGCTCTACACAACGCCCAAAAGATTGGCATTCAATATTTTTTGTTTCTTCTCCAGACATGTTTATCTGTATTGGCACAAGATATTATTCACATGCAATTTATCATATAATAATTTTATCGTGCACATGTCATCTTAAGTCATAAGGTTTACCCACTCCAGATTCACAACTTGTAACTCTATATAAATCAATTCATATTTTACCTCATTCTTACTTTGTCTAAATCCAGCACACTTTCATCATTCTTTTCATCCAATAATCATGCTCTCATACTGCTTTCTGTCACACCCTAACTGCCCCCGTTTTTACGGGTCAGTTGAGATAAAACAAAGGCTGACAATATAGTCAGACTAACTCTTATCAGCACTTGTCCTGACTTTTATAATCAGAACCTAGTAGGTGATGAATTAATCTAACCGAATCACCACACATACACGATGCATTGCATGTCAAAATTTATTCATATATATGGAAGCATGGAAATCATATCATCAAAATATAGATATACAGAGCTGTTAAATCCAATAAATAAATATATACATAAAAAATATGTACAAAGCTCCCAAAATAATCGTGAAAAAGCTATACAAAGACACACCTAACTACTCGTCTAAGTGTTCGTTGCCTCTACCTGGAAGGCAACAATGAAGAATGAGCGACAACGAGCTCAAAGAAATAATCAGGGCTAACATAAGACTTTATACATGAAAAAGATACGTGCATCCTCGAATAAAACTATATATATCTACATACAATTATAACATGCTGACATAATAAAAAACATGAAAAGAGAGCAGGTACATGTAGTATAAAAAAATTAACAGTAGTGCAACATGCAAACCGTAAGCATAAAATCATAAGTATATAAATGCATGTTTATTTATTTCATAAAGATCATATCATAATAGTGTCACTTATTTAATATATAGGGTCTAACTAGTTCTATGTTTTTTCATCATGGGTCGTAACTCTGCCTCAAAAGCCATATAAACTATCGATAAAGATTGAATTTCTCCCAACATAATAGTTATCAACAACCCCTCCTGATACCCATGATTCCCTAACATTCTGTAACAGTCTAATTCTAATGTTTCTCAGAGTTTCGTCCTCGTATAAATATCAAGAGTCAGGAATACTACATCCTTGCATAATGTACTTGCAAGCAATCATGTAATAATCAATCCTGTTAACATTCCTTGTCAAATTTAAATCATCACTCCAGCATCAAACATTTATCAGGCATTACATGTATCATAGGCATAGGCATGAGACATAACAAATAAATACCTGCAAAAATTTCATATCATATGCATATTCATATGCAGCATAGTCTAATCAAGTCATTACATATTGTAAGAAAAGTAAATGTGCATTCGTAAATTTCATTACAAGTATCCATTTACAAAATGTAGGAAGTTATAAATGCATCTGTGTCAAAATAGAAACCAACCTATAGAAAATTATTTTTCTTAAATTAGCACATGATTATTTCATCTGACTTGATGGAACAACCATATGATGAGTGTCCACAACCTCGTCTCGAGCACGCCACCTCGTATAGACAGTCTGAAGCTCATAGACAAAGTTGGATTTCATAAAATGTGCTCACAGCATGAATTAACCCAAAAAAAGACTTTACTTGCCAAAACATACTTCAAATGAGCTTTTCAGCATCAATCACCCTTTTAAAACCAGCTAATCTTCTTCTTATCAGCTCCAACTTAACTTACCCTTCGCCAAACTCACATTAAAACCCTTTTAAAAGCTTGCAAAACAATTACGACACTTCCGGCACAAAATCGGCGCCTCCGACGGCTACCCGAAACAAGAAAAATATGAAAAACAATTCAGTGCTCTTAATAAAAGAGTTGCACTCAATAAATTTTTAATGTTTCCTTCATGTCAAGGCTGACCACACGTGCCTGAGTGAAAGATTAAATTGTAAAAATTAAAAAAAGATAGTTACATTAAATAGAGTCTAAATTATGGAATCCTAATATAAGTCTTTGTTGAGTTCTTGTTGTTGGAACTATTCTTTGATATTTTTTAACTTTAGCCTTAGCTCTCACAGTTGGACTACTAACAAAATTTATTTGATCCACATGATGTGCAACATAACAAACCACAAAAGTTGTGACATTAAAAAACATCTCTAACAATAAAAAATGTCGCTAACTTGCTCATTGGCAAAGTTACATATCACAGGCAGATTTACCAGGAGATTACATAAACGCCAGTTTTAACACCTTGAGAATTTAGCCATTATTAGCCTGATCACCATGCAATAGCTGATAGTCACCTACTTATCTAGGTAGTTTCAACAAGTCCAAATAGAAACCATACAATATAATGGCCACCGTCCTCCATTTGAACAGTTCAACACCTTACGTTAGATGACTTTATCGGCACATGCTCAAATGATTCCAGCCTCCATGTGCTCAAATGATTACATTATTGAATCAAGAAAATGGGTTATATTCTCAAGGCAGTGAACAGAAGCAAAACTCGAGAGTTTAAGAAACAACGCTGTGGCTAAGATAGCGAGACTGTGGTAATAAATAGTGGACAAAATAAGGCAGCATAATAGAGTTGGAAATTTATCAACATAACAGTGGAGTATCAGAAACGACAAGCAAAGATGGCACCCAATTGAGGAACTATAGTGAGTTAACAGTAAACAGAGAGGCAATGAAATGAATTTGAAAACAACTAAGAATCAATGCACTTTAATTGCATTTCAAATGATCACAAAATTTCACATGAACATCACCATAGTAAGTGATGATATTTCCATCCTAAAAATGGTAATGTAGCAAAAAGATCAATTATAGAAAAACAATTAGTTTAACAGCCATAAAAATTGCTTCCCATAAAACATTAAGTTAGTGGATTTAAAGGGTCAAGCAACAGCGCATGATGCCCAAGTTGCTATAAATTACTCAAGTATAGAATTTCAAATGAATGAAAACATCAGACTCATATGGTCATGGAACTATAATTGCCAAAAGACATTAATCTTCCAAACTCACCAGGTAAATCTTTCTCAAGAACCTTCCACTCGTGTTGAATCCTCTTAGCCCAATCCTTTCCTGGCTGTAATTGTCAATAAGAACTAAAATGAATTAAACAGATAACGGATAAAGCACACTTATAAGGATTTCATACATACCTTTTTTACTGAAGGAGTTATCTTAAGGAGCTCAGGTCTGTTAAAGTAATGATCAGAATTATCTCTAACAGTATCAAATTGTTTAAATGCTTTGAACTTCAAATCAATCTCATCTTCAATAATTAAGTTTGGCTTGACTGTCAGCATTTTAGATGCATCACTCTGCAGCCAAGGGACAGTGGCCTCCACTCCAGGTGGCAGGTCCAGTTCATCAAATTGAGCCGCCAAAGTAAGGTTATTATCACTCTCAGATACACCAAGGTCGTAGTCATCTTCATCATCATAATCATCCTCATATTCAGTATAATCATATTCATCAGTAAAACTGAAATCCAGAGGATCTAAAACAAAACCCTTTTGCTTGTCTGAGGGAGCAACACTTTCAGATTTGAGCTTTGTATAAGAACTCTCATAAACAAAGGGGAAAACATCCTATGAAAAGTGAAAAAATCAGAAACGGCAAGTGCAGAAAAACTGCGTGTGTGTGTATAAGATTAATTTCCAAAATAATCCCAGGATTATTCAAGACAGTCGACATACCATTACTGGAGTTTTACTAACCTTCTCAAACTTTATAGGTTGTTTGCTTTTGTTTTCTAAAAGATTTTCACCAATTATCACAACTCCATCTTGATCATCATCTTCATCTATTTCAATTATATCACGAGGAACAACCTGAATGTAGTAGTGAATCATTTCAGCAAAAAAATTCAGTAAATCAGAATAATTACAGTCATCGTCAACCTTATCCAAGCTGATTTAGATCAGCCTTAAATATAAACAATAGAAAAATACTTACAAAAATTGATGCTAGACAGTTCAGGGTCTACATATTAAAATGAAACAAGAAAAATGCAATGAATGTGTATCACAAAGAGGAAATTAGGATTCACAAATCAAAAACCTCTAAAAGTAAGAAAACTAAATGGGCACAACCCAGGAAACATGACAACTGGAATAAAATAATAACAACATAATCAAATAAATTCAAAAAAAATAAAAAAGAATTCAGAACCAAGAATAATCAATGAGCAATAAAAAATTAAAAAAAAATTAGAAGCTTAATTGCATCAAATTAAAACAAGATCAAGAACTCTAAAAAACATATAGCAAATTATTTCAGGGAATTAGATATTGAAAAAAAAAACTTTTTTTAGAAAAAAGAAAATCCATGCGTCAAATCAGTACAATAAAATGACTTCCACCTAATGAGATAGTCACAATTATACCACACTCAAAAAAATAACATATCCAAATTGTACACACAAGATTGAAAAATAAAATATAAAAGTAAATGAATAAAAAGTGAATCCCTGCATGAAGCCATAGGGTTGCTCGATTACAACACAGATAAGCAAACAAAATCCAACTCTGAGATTGTTGTAGGTAGAATCGCAAAATCGCCAAATGAAACAAAAATGATACAAAATCCCTGCGAGCCAACTGTAAAGACACAGTTGATGGGTTACTGATAATCACAAAGAAGAAAGACAGTAGAAGAGGATAAATATGAAAGTGAAATCTCGTGTGTTGGTAAAACTGCAAAATAGGCAAGACTTATGTGTTGATAAGACCTGCAAAATATGATGAATAGAAAACAGATATTGACATAGCCACACAAATGCCAAGGGGACATAACTATAGTCCGGCAACCCAAGCGTAGCAAGGTCCAACATAACAAGGTCCATCAACAGCCATCAACTAATTATGAAAGACAGATCTCCCCATCAAAACTATCGATCTTGAACAAATTCAACTCCCACAAGTTTAACATTTGGTGCTGATCAATCAAACCAGGATAATAATACTGTGCTTCATGCAAAGCATTTCATAAACCATAAAAAAAAAGGCTATCACATCAATGTACGAGATAAATCTAGAATCCACCATCAATTGTGAATACAATCAAATCATCCAAAATTGCATTAGTTATATAAAATTATTTGGCAGAGTGCTGAATGTAAATTCACAACAAAGAAATGGAAAGAGAGATGAATCCACGAATTTGACAGAAATTTCATTAAATAAGCTCAAATCAGGCACATCCAAAAATTAGATTAATGCCAAAGCCTTTAGAAATTTTAATTTATAAGCACTATGCATTGCAAGATATTAATATCCTTGCCTTCCTTGCATGTAATTTTATAAGTTCATGAAAGAAGCTTTTCAGGATTTAAAAGTATCATTACATTACTTTATCACTAAGTTGTTTCGTAATTAAAAGCCAATCCCCTATCAATATCCTTTTGTGCATCAAGCTAATCATGTAAATCATAATAATGAGAAAGGGCACATAATAAAATGCTAAGAGAATAATATGAATCCTAGTTGATACTGCTATGACTCCTAATTTATTATTAAAAAATAAGATTATAATAAAACTAATAGCAAACAAACCACACAATTACGATATGCTAATATGGGTCGAAAATATCTTTAAAAAAGCAAACTCAAATTGCTTAAATATGATATTTGATAAATTATGCACCTTCAATATAGATCAAATGGATGGAGCATTCAATTTCAAATTTCTTTTAAGACATTCATTATTACTAATTTTTTAAAATATTGATTGCACTTGGCTTTTACCATTCTATGAAACTAAACCATGAATAAAAAATAAAATCAATATTAGTCTAATCATCCATCAATGCAATAATAACATCGGATAAAATTCATCAAAGCTCATATTTTTACTTTTTTAGATTGATCATGTATTTCATCCACAGCAAATAAACATGATTGGTTCAATTTTACATCCAGATATATAAGCTTTCTTAGAGTTTGGGTTTATACTTAATCTCATGCTCAATTTTTTCTATCAAACTCCTATGCTAATTATTGTTCAAGTTTCAAGTTCATGAATATATATTAATATAGATGAAAATTCAAATTCAAAACCATTAGATATAGCTTTAAACTGTAATTGCAAATTGCATTATGCATCTAATATATCTTCAAAAGAATATCCACGAACTATATTTCTTTTATTAAAAACAAATTCAACCATATATGAATCTTGTGGGGCTGTGCATTTGGTAGGCTTTAGAGAAATGGTTTTTTTTAACATAAATCATGTGTGATAATCCTAATATGTAATATACTATAGCATTTAAAAATGTAAATAAAGCCTCAGATAATGTTTCAATGAATTGCATCTTAGTTTATCAATAACCTCATGCTTAGAATCTTTAATGAAACAAATACTTATAACTAAAGAGTCTAGAGACAAAACAAGTGTAACCACATGACGTGTAAAATTTGCATAATAGGTAAACAAGCTAAAATTGTTTTGTTTTTGACTCTTAAATTAATCGTACAATTGATCTTTATATTCAACAAATGGCAGATATTGCTCTTTTTGCGTATGCACATACTGCTCATTGATTTTGCTTTGCTCGAAATATTTCAATAAAATAATTACACATATCCCGCTAATTTTACTTAACAATTTTAACCTTAAGAACCAAATAATATTCAAAAGAATCTTTCAATTTATCAATCCACTCCAAAAAATTTATAAAATCAAGCACCACAATCAAAGGTAGAAATATAAGTTTGAACCTAAATAGTTATGGTGTGATTGTTTAAAACCACAACTTAATCATGTTTAAATTGCATCAAATATTAATTTTTTTATCGACTCAATTAATATTTCCTACATCAAGTTAGCTTGATAATGCGACTATTAGCATTGATACCAATTTAATGAAGAACAGTATAGACTTTAAGTATTCTAACACAACAAAAATAAAGCAGTTAACATAGATAATGCAAAGAAATTTAGAATTCGTAAATCAAAGCCAACTAAATATGTAAAAAACATGTTTTCTTTCAATGCAAACTTGAGAACATGATATTTACAAGCAAATAATACAATGAATGAAAAAAAAAAAACCTAAAGAAATCAAAAAGATATTAGAACCACAGAAGATTAGCAAACAATTGTATTTTTCTTCACCACAAGTAGGATTCCAATTGTATCCGATTTAAAAAAAATAGAACATTGCAACAAGCCAATAGAGAATTATTTAGAAAAAATCATAAAAAGCAAAATGCTCACAGAAAAATAAAAATCCAAGTCACACATCGATACAAGGAAAGAGCATCACCCAAACGTAGGCTATTATACTTGTGCTTTACTCTAAAGAATCACACATCCACTTTGACACATAATATTTAAACTGAATTCTTAAATTTACTAAATCAAAGTTAAGCAACTAAACGCCGCGCATAGTTTATTTATTAACCTTCCAACATAGACCATAAACTTGTTCCGTTGCCGCAGATAAAGTTAAATAAAAAATTAATTGGATGAGACCATCAAAACTAGCATAGTAGAATTGCCAAAAAGAAACAGAAATTGAAGAGATTACATGAAAGACAGAAGTAAAATTAGCATAGATAGGATGCAAATAGAGCCGCATATAGGACTTATAGTACAATAGGATAAATACGGGAGTGCAAGTTATGCATGTTGGTAAAACCGCACAATATGATGAATAGAAAACAGGTGTGTTAACAATATTCAAACAAATGTCACAAAATGGATCACACTTGCCGCAGAATGGACCAAAATTGCCACAGCTCACACTTCGAGCTGCCAGTGGCCCAAAAGTTGAAAAGGAAAAACTTAACAACCAATCAACAAATCCTAGTGCAAAGATCTCCATCAAATAGTCCATTGGTAATGCATGCTTGCAATTATTTAAAACTCGGCACGGAAAAAAAATATCAGAAGACACGGCAAAAAAAAATAACACAACCTGTATCACAGAAAAAATAAGAGGTTTCCTTTGGCCAAACCAAATACTCTGAGGCAATCCAGATAGGTATTGACAAGAGAAAGCATTGAACATTGGTCCTCCTATTGACGAAAGGATGTTCAAAAATATAGACAGTCTGTGCTACAGAAAAAAAAACTAGAAACATGTCTCACAACACCAGAACCAATATTGGGAACCATGAGTTGTCATCAAAACGTAACAAGTCAGTCTGAACTTCCAAAGGATCAGTAGTTGAAGTTATGGGATTTGCTGTGATAAGTAATAATGAGCTCATCATTGTTGGAAAAAAAATTGTAAGATTACATATTAGCTTTAAGAATGCTAATTGCTAACTTATTTCTCATTCACGCCATCCTTCTTCTATCTCGGAGTCAGAGGGTACCAAAGTCTTTGTTCATCATTATCCAAAGTGGCATTGAATATAAAGGAACACATTAATTAACAAACAGTTTGGGTTGCAGGATACCGAAAGCTAATCAGGTAGAGTTATACTCAAAATCTGAATAGAACAAAATACTAAAGAAAATAAATAAATTTCAAAACTTTAATTTCTTATTTGAACAAATAGAAAGATTAAAAGAGAAACACATTTAATTCTATACAAAAAATAGCAAGACTTTTAAAAAGGTATTATTTTCCAACCGAATTTCCAAGACAGACCTAAAATAGGATCCTTGAATAAACAATATCTTTAATGCTACCCACTACATGCATATCAACTGGAGAGAGTCCATGTGTGCAGAAAACAAATTTCCTATAATTAAGATCACCCTGGTATATATTAAGAAATTCTTAGTTATTTGCATCAATTTGCACCAAGTCCTGCATAAAAAATTCTAGTATGAAATGTCCATGTAATACAATGGACTCCAAAAGGGTTGACATCATTTACGCTTCCCAAAAAAATTATCAGCAACAAGTAGTTTGAGTAAATCTAGCATACATTGCAGCAGCATCAAAAGGAACAAGGCATGCTNACCTCAAGAAATCAAAAAGATATTAGAACCACAGAAGATTAGCAAACAATTATATTTTTCTTCANCCTCAAGAAATCAAAAAGATATTAGAACCACAGAAGATTAGCAAACAATTATATTTTTCTTCACCACAAGTAGGATTCCAATTGTATCCGATTTAAAAAAAATAGAACATTCCAACAAGCCAATAAAGAATTATTTAGAAAAAATCATAAAAAGCAAAATGCTCACAGAAAAATAAAAAATCCAAGTCACACATCGATACAAGGAAATAACATCATCCAAAAGTAGGCTATTATACTTGTGCTTTACTCTAAAGAATCACACATCCACTTTGACACATAATATTTAAACTGAAATCTTAAATTTACTAAATCAAAGTTAAGCAAATAAACGCCGCGCATAGTTTATTTATTAACCTTCCAACATAGACCATAAACTTGTTCCGTTGCAGCAGATAAAGTTAAAAAAAATTACTTGGATGAGACCATCAAAACTAGCATAGTAGAATTGCCAAAAAGAAACAAAAATGGAAGAGATTACATGAAAGACAGAAGTAAAATTAGCATAGATAGGATGCAGATAGAGCCGCATNATTACTTGGATGAGACCATCAAAACTAGCATAGTAGAATTGCCAAAAAGGAACAAAAATGGAAGAGATTACATGAAAGACAGAAGTAAAATTAGCATAGATAGGATGCAGATAGAGCCGCATATAGGACTTATAGTACAATAGGATAAATACGGGAGTGCAAGTTATGCATGTTGGTAAAACCGCACAATATGATAAATAGAAAACAGGTGTGTTAACAATATTCAAACAAATGTCATAAAATGGATCACACTTGCCGCAGAATGGACCAAAATTCCCACAGCTCACACTTCGAGCTGCCAGTGGCCCAAAAGTTGACAAGGACAAACTTAACAACCAATCAACAAATCCTAGAGAAAAGATCTCCATCAAATAGTCCATTGGTAATGCATGCTTGCAGTTATTTAAAACTCGGCACGGAAAAAAAATATCAGAAGACACGGCACAAAAAAATAACACAACCTGTATAACAGAAAAAATAAGAGGATTCCTTTGGCCAGACCACATACTCTGAGGCAATCCAGATAGGTATTGACAAGAGAAGCATTGAACATTGGTTCTCATATTGACGAAAGGATGTTCAAAAATATAGACAATCTGTACTAAAGAAAAAAAAACTAGAAACATGTCTCACAACACCAGAACCAATATTGGGAACCATGAGTTGTCATCAAAACGTAACAAGTCAATCTGAACTTCCAAAGGATCAGTAGTTGAAGTTACGGGATTTGCTGTGATAAGTAATGATAAGCTCATCATTGTTGGGAAAAAAAAATGTAAGATTACATATTAGCTTTAAGAATGCTAATTGCTAACTTATTTCTCATTCACGCCATNAAAAAAATTTATAAAATCAACCACCACAATCAAAGGTAGAAATATAAGTTTGAACCTAAATAGTTATGGTGTGATTGTTTAAAACCACAACTTAATCATGTTTAAATTGCATCAAATTTTTATTTTTTATTGACTCAATTAATATTTCCTACATCAAGTTAGCATGATAATGCGACTATTAGCATTGATACCAATTTAATGAAGAACAGTATAGACTTTAAGTATTCTAACACAACAAAAATAAAGCAGTTAACATAGATAATGCAAAGCAATTTAGAATTCGTAAATCAAAGCCCACTAAATATGTAAAAAACATGTTTTCTTTCAATGCAAACTTGAGAACATGATATTTACAA
>JXCR01078499.1:112467-127946 GCA_002079205.1 Phalaenopsis hybrid cultivar
CCTAGTAAAGTCCTATTTGACTATGATAGACTTGCCAAGTTTATCGTTATCCAATGTAAGTTGATTGTTTCTATCTCCCTTATCCTGCTAATCTACCTATGCTGGCTTGAGCATGGCTGAACGAAGCCCCCAAGATATTTGGATGTAAATTGGGTGTGCAAGATTTCCATCCAATCCACTCTAGCAAGTCAAAAAATTTCTGATTTCCAACATCATTAGAACCTATATCCATGGGTTTGCTCTTCTTCATAGTACCTAGAGAATCAAATCCCTTATTTCCCAAACAGAGCTAAAATGGTGCCCAGCTCTTATAATCAAAACATAAGCGACCTCACTGCTCTTTCTCAAGGTTAATCCAAAGAACTAGAAAATTGCTGTTAGGAAACTTTTCAAAATCTAAAGAAAAAGGTATTCAAATCAGTAAATGCCAACAAATTCAAACTCAACACATTACTATGGAAGCCAACACAGCTTAAATTTACAACCCACCAAATAAAATTATTCAATAATCCACAAAGCAAAAGATAGAGAAAAATAATGCCAGAAATTCTAACTTAACAAGGTACCACAGAAACCAACACTGCTTCAACCTACAACCCACCAGATATAATTCTTCAATAATCCTTAAGGACCAAGATGGGCAAAAAATCATTAACATAAAAAAGTCAAAGCAACTGAAAAGAAGATTAATACGATAACCAAAAGCCCGAAACATGTTGATCCCGATCAAATATTAGTTTCCAATAAAGAGTGAGCCTTCAATCCAACGCAAATCATTATGAGAACAAATCAATTAACAAATTGGAAGCACGGCGAGTCAAGAAGCATAGACCTGATTANCTTGATCCCGATCAAATATTAGTTTCCAATAAAGAGTGAGCCTTCAATCCACCGCAAATCATTATGAGAACAAATCAATTAACAAATTGGAAGCACGGCGAGTCAAGAAGCATAGACCTGATTANGTTGATCCCGATCAAATATTAGTTTCCAATAAAGAGTGAGCCTTCAATCCACCGCAAATCATCATGAGAACAAATCAATTAACAAATTGGAAGCACGGCGAGTCAAGAAGCATAGACCTGATTACGCTTCCGCTTCTGGCTCGTACTCAAGGAGGTCGACGCCGACGAAGATTGCAATTCCATCAAATCAGGATCAATGTATGAAGGGCTGCCGATGAAAAGGTGCAGACTGCAAAAGCATAATGTGAGAAATAAGCGGCGCAACTGCAAAGAGATGAAAACCCTACACGATCGCTTACTTGGAATCGTGGGTTACGGTGTACTTGGAGGTCTGCGGAGGATGCTCCATGGNACCCTACACGATCGCTTACTTGGAATCGTGGGTTACGGTGTACTTGGAGGTCTGCGGAGGATGCTCCATGGTTTCCACGGCCAAGCTTTCCGGTTAATTCGAGAGCAAGGATGAACAAAACCCACCGTTACAGAGAGACAATTCTTCTAACCCTATTAAAAGCCATGACCATTTGCGGATGATATTTTCCAATTTCTCCGGAGTAGCCNACAAAAAGATGAAAACCCTACACGATCGCTCACTTGGAATCGTGGGTTACGGTGTACTTGGACGTCTGCGGAGGATGCTCCATGGTTTCCACGGCCAAGCTTTCCGGTTAGTTCGAGAGCAGGGATGAACAAAACCCACCGTTACAGAGGGACAATTCTTCTAACCCTATTAAAAGCCATGACCATTTGCGGATGATATTTTCCAATTTCTCCGGAGTAGCCGAGTGATGGTTGGAGTGGTGATGCCAAAACAAAATGTCACGAAAACTGGTACCTTTTTTAAGCATACCAGTCAATACCCCCGCGTGAAAGAAACGATCAAAATGATTAGGGATTAGAACATATTTGTTGCACTTTAAAATTCACTTACAATAATGTTATGTTGAAATTTTAAAAAATAAATTCTAATTTAAGTATTTGATAAATAATGAGTATTATATAAAATTAGATATTAAATAAAATAGATATTAAATAATTTAAAAGTGATTATATGATATAATTGTCTTTGTGGCTACTAAAATAACAATGAATTTTAAAATTAAAATCATGATGATAACATATTCTGTGAATTCCAATATTATTGTTTGGGCAGTTGCAATTTATTGAATAATTTGCTGATAAGCTGATTAAAAATAATCTACTGATAAATTATGTGCGGTGGTTATTATAATTTTTTATTTTTTTGAAAAACTCAGATCGCTGCCAGAAAACTGTTTAAGTGCAGTGTGAAAACGTTGTTTTCAGCGTCTTGAAAATGCATAAGTTGTCAAAATGCAATTTATCCAAACAGACCAGATGTGTTTTTACAACGCCACCGCACCAAATAAGCTACCCCAACCCAATTTTTAAATTTAGCATTCAATAGAAAACTCACACCTACGTAGCGGTGTAAACGAGTTGAATTTGAGCGAACTCAAAAATATTCTTATTCGTATTAGACTCGTTTAAATTTAAAAGTATTCAAATCAGCTCGACTTTGAGCTTTTATATTTTTATAATTATTTAATTTATTTTATTTTAAGAAACACTTCATGGGTGTTGGCAGTAGAAAACTCATTACATAGAATTATTAATAGGGATTCTCTCACTTTCAGTTGTTGTGGGACTGTTCAAAGCGGTTCCTAAGGCCTGTCTAGAAATTTTTTGGGAAAAAATCTCACTGCACTACCTACATACCACTAACTCTATAGATTTACATTTATAATTCCTAAATAAAAGAGAGATTCCACTAATGCTTTATTTTTGAGAAATTTACATACAGACCGCCCAAACCTTACTTATTCACATATCTAACACCTAAATTTTATTATTTTTTTATAAATATAACACAAAATTAATTTTTAAAAATAAGGAAATTTAGCATTTTAATATATATAGAACATAAATATAAAAAGTATATAAATAAAAATTATTATTTATTTATTTAATTATTTAATTATTTCAAGCTAAAACGAGCTGAACATAAACGAGCAAATTTTGTTCGTGTTTGACTTGTTTATAAATCAAGCTAAAAAAATGGTTTGTATTCGAGTTGTTTGCTTAACGAACGAATTGAACATGAGATATTTAGCGAACACGGGTTGTTCATGAACGAATGGCTTTTTTAACTGCCTTATACCTGTGGTCATTGCAAGAGCATTATGTGACTTTGAGGAGAAGATATTTCTGAATGATACAAAATTTTAATGTGAGAAAAAATACTAATGATAATACATAGAATGAAATTGAAATTTTAAATGTAAATGACATAAGAAAATCCAATTTTGATGATAAGTTGTGCATGCATGGAATCAAGTGTTTTCTTCATTGTAAATGTGATATCAAGCATGTAGAAAGTACAAAAAGCATATGAACATATAATATTTTTTATCTTGTCATAGGCGAGAAATGCTCATAAAAAGACTTTTACCGCAAAACCAACACTATTTATGCTCAAAAGCATCCTCTTTACCTATTTTCCTTAACGAAAAGAGTTCATCATCCATGTATTCCACTAGAACAAGGAAACAAATTTACTATAAATGATAATAGAAATAAATTATACTATAAAAATTGGCTCTTATATGCACATGTAAAGCAATCATAAAGCTCAGCTTCATCACAACTCATTCATGAATCATCCTTGATTAAGTAATGTTTTTCATCTCTTTCTACCTTTCAAACTCTCCTTTAGAGAAAATTTAATGTAAGCTTTATGATTGAATGAAACAAGAGTTAAAGGGGTTTTTTAAGGATGGGAGAATAGGTTTTCAAACATGAACTCTTAAGAAGATATTTATATGAAACACCAATGGTTTTTTCAATTTTTAATCCAAGTACTAATTTGGCTTAATAAATTTATTTTATATTTTTTGTATTAGTTAACCCATCCAAATCTTATATTTAATTGATTAATTTGAATTTAAATGGTTAGTGATCATTATTTTAATATTATTTATATTAATCTTTTTGTATCTACTACTGAGGTTTAAATAGACTCGCAGACTATGTGGTGTTCGACAGATTTTAAAGAGGCTTGTTAAAATTATTTTTCAGCACGCACAACTACCCCCCTTTACGATTCTTTGAAACTTTATGAACTATGCAAAANGAAGAAACGATCAAAATGATTAGGGATTAGAACATATTTGTTGCACTTTAAAATTGACTTACAATAATGTTATGTTGAAATTTTAAAAAATAAATTCTAATTTAATTATTTGATAAATAATGAGTATTATATAAAATTAGATACTAAATAAAATAAATATTAAATAATTTAAAAGTAATTATATGATATAATTGTCTTTGTGGCTAGTAAAATAACAATGAATTTTAAAATTAAAATCATGATGATAACATATTCTGTGAATTTCAATATTACTGTTTGGGGCAGCTGCAGCTTATTGAACCATCTGTTGATAAACTGATTAAAAATAATCTGTTGATAAGTTTGGATCAGTGGCTATTACAATTTTTTATTTTTTTGAAAAACTCGGACCGTTGTCAGAAAGCTGCCTAGATAGGTGTGGTGTGAAAACGTTGTTTTCAACGTCTTGAAATTCCATAAGTTACCAAAAAGCAGTTTACACAAACAGACCAGGTGCATTTTCAAAACGTCACTGCATCAAATAAGCTGCCCCAACCCAATTTTTAAATTTAGCATTCAATAGAAAACTCACACCTATGTAGCGATGTAAACGATTTGAATTGAAAAATATTCTTATTCGTATTGGACTCGTTTAAATTTAAAATTATTCAAATCAGCTGGGCTTTTATATTTTTATAATTTTTTTATTTAATTTATTTCAAGAAACACTTGATGAGTGTAGGCGTAGAAAACTCATCACATAGAATTATTAATGGGTATTCTCTTACTTTCAGTTGTTGTAGGACTAAATGTAAACAAGAGTGGCAACCGGCGGATTTATGGCTGGTGGGGCAAAATTCTTATGTATTTTTATATACTATTCAAAGCGGGTTCTAAGGCCTGTCTAGAACGAAAAATTATTCCATACCGATCGGACACCGCACGTAGCTTGCATGCGGTGTCCGATCCGGACGGTAAATCACCTGATCTACGATCCCGATGTATTTCGGTGAGCCCCATCTACATTTAAAAAAAACGGAAATAATCATGACCGTAGATCACCGTGATCTACGGTCAGGATCGGACACCGCATGCAGAGATGCATGCGGTNGATAAATCACCTGATCTACGATCCCGATGTATTTCGGTGGGCCTCATCTAAATTTAAAAAAAAACGGAAATAATCCTGACCGTAGATCACCGTGATCTACGGTCAGGATCGGACACCGCATGCAGAGATGCATGTGGAGTCCGCACGCAATAATTCCTCGTCCAGAACTCACTGCACTGCCTACATACCACTAACTCTATATATTTACAGTTATAATTCCTAAATAAAAAAGAGATTCCACTAATGCTTTATTTTTGAGAAATTTACATACATACNAGAACTCACTGCACTGCCTACATACCACTAACTCTATATCTTTACAGTTATAATTCCTAAATAAAAAAGAGATTCCACTAATGCTTTATTTTTGAGAAATTTACATACATACCGCCCAAACCTTTTTTTTTTTTTTACATATCTAACACCTAAATTTAATTATTTTTTTATGAATATAACATAAAATTAATTTTTAAAAATAAGGAAATTTAGCATTTTAATACATATAGAAGATAAATATAGAAAATATATAAATAAAAATTATTATTTATTTATTTAATTTTTTAACTATTTCGAGCTAAAATGAACTGACCATAAACGAGCAAATTTTGTTCGTGTTTTAATTGTTTATAAATTAAGCTAAAAAAAATGATTTGTACTCGAGTTGTTTACTTAACGAACGAATTGAACATGAGATATTTAACGAACGTGAGTTGTTCTGGCTTTTTTAACAGCCTTATACATGTGGCCATTGCAAGAGCATTATGTGACTTTGAGGAGAAGATATCTCTGAATGATACAAGATTATTTCTTTGGCTTCTCTCCAAAATGAGAGTCAATTGAGGAATACGCAGGGCACTCAAACATGGCCAAGTAGAAGGGCATTAGATATTATATATTCAAAATGAGAGTCAATTGAGGAATACGCAGGGTACTCATGCATGGAGTCAAGTGTTTTCTTCATTGTAAATGTGATATCAAGCATGTAGAAAGTACAAAAGAAAAGCATATGAATATATAATATTTTGATCTTGTCATAGGCGAGAAATGCTCATAAAAAGACTTTTACCGCAAAACCAACACTATTTATGCTCAAAAGCATCCTCTTTACCTATTTTCCTTAAGAAAAGAGTTCATTGTCCATGTATTCCACAAGAACAATGAAACAAATTTACTATAAATGATAATAGAACTAAATTATACTATAAAAATTGGCTCTTATATGCACATGTAAAGCAATCATAAAGCTCTGCTTCATCATAAATCATGAATGAATCATCCTTGATTAAGTAATGTTTTTTTTTATCTCTTTCTACCTTTCAAACTCTCCTTTAGAAAAATTTTAATGTAAGCTTTATGATTGAATGAAACAAGAGTTATAGGGGTTTTTTTTTAAGGATGGGAGAATAGGTTTTCATGCACAAACTCTTAAGAAGATATTTACATGAAACACCTAAGGTTTTTTAAATTTTTAATCCAAGTACTAATTCGGCTTAATAAACTTATTTTCTATTTTTTGTATTAGTTAACCCATCCAAATCTTATATTTAATTGATTAATTTCAATTCAAATGGTTAGTGATCATTATTTTAGTATTATTTGTATTAATCTTTTTATATATACTACTGAGGTTTAAATAGGCTCTCAGAGTCAGTGGTGTTCGACAAATTTTAAAGAGGCTTATTAAAATTATTTTTCAGCACGCACAACTACCCCTTTAAGATTCTTTGAAACTTTATGAACTATGCAAAAGTAATGGATATTGTTATGATTTTACATTAACCAGCAAAAATTTTAGATTTGCCTAATAACTAGAGTTTATTTTTGTTATTTTTTCATACAATTAATACATAAATTTCTTAAAATTAATTTAAATAGTAATGTATGATTGGTTAGCAAGTTCTATAACAATATATTTAATGTTCTTTAAACCATCTGTGAAAATCTAATTAAAAAGTATTTTTCTAAATTTTATTTTATAAATTATTTTCTTAGTAATAATATACATCTAACTTGTTTGTTCATGACATTCATGATATGTTAGGATATGTTTCTCTTTCACATGAAAGACACACTATTCTCTTTCACTAAGGAATAGATCTTCTTATTTAATATTAAATTGGTGTTCTTATTACCTCTAATCATTTAACTATAAGAAAATGATTAGTTCAATTGTTCTTTTGTATAATTTGTAATCATTGAAATTAGTCATAGATTCCAGAAGACAACCATATCACATATTCTGATGATTATAAATTCAAATTAAAGTGTATTTTTTTTTAAAGTTAGAGATTAGAGTGGTGAACGATTCTACTAAATATAAGCATGAATAAAGTTTATCAAGCACGATTATTTTAAACAAGAGATCAAATCCAATTTATTCAAAAAAACTCATATTAATTTGAAAATTTTATCATTTCATTTTTATTATAAGATAATTTATGAGAATAATATTTGTGTCGCTCGTCATGTACCATCGGTCTTCTTTTCATTGGTTGTTTGATATTATTGTTGTTGTTGAGGAGTTGCCAGTTTATTTTTCATTATGTTGCCCTTTTCTTCAAATAATTCTCCTTCTCAGATCATACTGATGAGCTAAGAGACGAGAAATCGGAGAACTGGGGCAGGCGATAATGGGAACAAAAAAAAATATATGAGAAGCCATCATAAGGTAAATTTTCTCATTTATTGCTCCAAAACATAAATCCAAAGTGAGAGTAATTTGATATGCTTTAAAGACACAACTACAAAATCAAT
This sequence comes from Phalaenopsis hybrid cultivar, assembly GCA_002079205.1. Lineage (NCBI taxonomy): Eukaryota > Viridiplantae > Streptophyta > Magnoliopsida > Asparagales > Orchidaceae > Phalaenopsis > Phalaenopsis hybrid cultivar. Next base: position 120,428 of record JXCR01078499.1, read on the forward strand.
CTTACGAAAACTAATTACTAGAGAATTCAAGTTAATGTACCTGTTATGAGGTTCTCATCCTTCTATAGGAATAAATCTCTATAATTAATTACATCTTAAATAATCAATTCTACTCAAGAAAACACTCGATTGCGATTAAAATTCGTTCTCACAAAGTTTAAGTATCAAGGTTAAGGAAAGGAATGTCAAAGTCTTATCTTAAAGGTAGCATATTCCTAAAAATTTTGAGCTATCCTAGAGTTTTGTTTTGTCGTTGATGGTTTAGTTGAGGTTCATTCATTTGCTACTGGTTTTGAATGTCTGTCCCTACCAAACAGAGTTAGCACATCCTAATAATATGCAAAGTAAATCTGAGAGACATCCGCCTTTTGCCTTCAGTAGCCTTGCAAAATAAAGTTAGAAGATAATTGTGTTTTTGTTTGTTTGTTAATTTTTAAATTTTTAGACAACCATGTCAAGATGTCCACGGCTCTGTATTTTCGGGTCGTCAAGTACCATGGCCTACTTAGTCTAAGTGGTGATCAAACCTACTCTGACTGTAAAATTCTTGTCAGCAACCACAGATTGCATCATCCAATAAATCTTTGTAGATTTAGGCATTTGGGGTTCAAGTTGCGTTTGGTAATCTTTGTTCAATAAGGTTTCATTTAAATTTTAATGTATTTTTCATATTTTAGGGGTTAAAAGATTTAAGTTGCTTAAGACTTACTAATCGATTAACTTTTTTTAATTTTGTCATTGTATTTTATTGTTTGGGATGACCCGGTCAAGATCCCATGGTTCCTTCATTTCTAGGTCATTATGGTTTCTGGTTTGATTAATCACAAGTAACTGAAATTTATTTTGTTAATATTCACGGGTTGTCTCCTCCAAAATACCTTCACAAACCAGGTTGCAATTTTTTTAGTTCAAATTTATGTTTTAATGTCTTTTAGGGTGAATTTTATATCATTTCATTTTGGTTTGTTAGTATTTTAGCCCAAATTATTTCCGAATGAGGCTAAGTGTGTGCTTTTATTCTCATATGAGAAGTCAAATCTTACTTAACCTTCAGTCACCCTAAGTTTAGGTTGATTTTCGATTAGTTTAAGTTTTGAAGCCTGATGGAAGATATCTTCATCTTAGATGTCAAAACTTATGATGTTGAGAGTCTCCATTGACATGGTCTAAGGTAGCATGATTGGGCCATTTGCTAATCCCCACATATAACACCACCTCCATATGGTGTTAGAAATTATATCTTCAGTTGTGGAAAAGAAATCACCGCCCCTAAGATTGACTGGAGAGTTCTTTCAAAGATAGTGTTATATGATTATTCTAGCATCACAATAATGAAATGGATAATTTGACTAATTTTTTGATGGAATACTCCTAATGCAACATTGAGAGTGATTGTCCCCTCGACATTCATCGATTGAATATCAAAGTGGTATAGGGGTCGAAGACCAGGTTGTAATTTTTACTTAGTAACCCAAAACCAAAAAAAGTTAGTAAATTAAAATATTGACTAAAATCCTTTCATCGATCAAGATACTCTTTACGTTAGGTCAAGGGGTCACCAATTATAGTGCTTATAATAAGTGAATCTTGGTGGGGGGTTTAAACCCTCTCAATAATAGATTCATCAAAGGCGATGGAGTGGCTGACATGAGATTTTTTTTGGTTAAGACACTTCATAGGATGTGAGAAGTACTTGCTGACTAGTAATAGTCCTCTCATGATCGATGTAATTTTGCCAACAGTTAGACGAATCTCTTTTTGTTACTTTTGGGCTTGATGTCCCTCGGTAGAGGCATTATTTGTGTGAGGAATCTTGCTTTGAATTAATTTGCCTGAATAACATTACTAGATTACCCATTAGATATCCTCTTTGAGTTGAAAACATGCTTAGTATTATGAACATAACTTTGATAAAAGTGATAATATTATTTCAGATTCATTGCATTTTGCCTAAACAGAGATGTTCACTTAAGAGTTTCCTTATCCTTAACCATCATTAAGTTACTGACATGAGATCTGTAAAGCAATGTATACCCCTTCTTTAATCGAAACTCATATCTCTATGATCATGTGGTCAAACCAAGATTTTCTCAGGGTTCTTTTTTTTCTTTTTTTTTTTGATGAGATGCTTAAACAGTATCTATGAGGTTCTTCGTTAATTTTCCTAATTGTAGCTCAAGTTTCTTTTTATGTGTATTAATAACTTTGTTAGCAGTACATTATGCCTCAACACAGCGGACGAGGTCATCTATGGTTGGAATTTATCTCAAATTAATGTTGAGTAGAAAGGATCAGTACGTAGTCCTTCTAAGTAAATGCCTCTCAGTAGTTCTAGATCTATTCCTAGGATTTGATGTGCTTTGATAAAAAATCTTAGGGAATAATTTTTTCTGTGACTCACTCCTTTTGAAAAATCTTGAAAAGTTGGGAAGAGACCTCAAGAATTTTTTTTTTTTTTAAGATGAATTTATCCACAAACACCTTAATGTGCTCATCAAATATATGAATGATTTCACTTGGGAGTGAACAAAACCAAGTGTGTGCTTGTTTTTTAAGAGTCATGGGAAAAAACATGATAAATGTGTGCATCAGAGGCTCTTTATATTTGCATGATGGTTCTGATGTGATCAACAGTTCATACATATCAGATGTTTCATCACAAGCATCAATGATTGGAAGCTTAAACCCTATTGTGATATGGCAATGAAGGACAATCTCAGCAAACATAGAAGACTTTTGAGAACTACATCAAGTTAAGAAATGGATTTTATCCATCATAGAAAACTCTTCATGTACCAGATGCCATAATCATCATGAATACATGAAGTCAAACTGCGTTCTTCACACAAGTTGGAGGTTTGTTGCTTGGCTTGACTATTGAGAATAGATGTGTAGAGCAAGCAATGTCTAGGAGTTAAGCTTCTAGAAAGGGAACTTTAGTGTGTGTGTGTGGGTGGGGGGGTGCCAACTGTGCATCTTTGGTTGATGAATTTTGAGGTAGTTATGCCACTCAAGTATGCACAACTGCCTGATATCAGGCTTCATGTAGAAGTAAGAGGATTTCATTTTGAGACTTCCAATCTTCGTACACCATCTTCAAGTGATGTTAAGGAGGTTCCTTTACCAACAAAATGATTTGTATCATTTGAAATTTAAGTAGAGACTTTCATTCCCAAACTTTAAGATAACACATTAAAATTATGGGTGTTGGAGCGAAAAGCTGTGTATTATGCTTATTAGTCATAAAAGAAGTATAGTCATCTATTAATAAGACTTTGTTTCCTACAAGCAACGACAAATTATTGTGTACTAGAAAAGTCATTGTTGTAAAGTAATTATTCAACGTTATAGTGTTGCACAAAGATCCAATACACGTATAAAAATAAAAATGTAGCAGGACAAAACACTGAGATTTTTTTAGTGGAAAAACCCGTAGAGGGAAAAACCAACGGGGCCTCGCCCAATCAAAGTACACCATTATTAATATTGATAGGACAACATTACACCCTTTTGCTCCTAACTAGGAGAGAAAGGTTATCAGATATAACACTTTTCGGTATAAAATGTATAGAAAAACACATGAGTTGGGAATAATCATCAAATTTTAATTATAATGGCTGTAAGCAGTAGTCGACAGCAGTCAGAATAAAGTGGCGATGTAGGCCGACATTTATGGAGATCAGAAGTTATTGATGGGTATTCAATACAATGTTATACGTTACAACCATATTTGGGATATGTCGTTAGCAATGCTAAGGGTGACAAGTAGGATAGGTTAGCGGTGGTTGATGACGACGAACTAAGCCTGGTCGACGGTGGTTGGCAAAGGCCTAAAGTTATCACCATGTCTTTAATATGGTGCTATACATTGCAGCCGTATTTGGGATACCACGTTAGCAAGTGGGGTTACCGATAATGGCCAACAGAGGCTACCGTTAGTGGTCGAAGGCGGCTAATACACAATGGTTGACGATAAACGATGGCTAAGAAGGCCAGATATTATCGATGGGTTTTCAATCTACAACATGCTTTGAAAATTCTTCTCTTCTCCTCCTCTCTCAAGTGAAGAGAGGAGGCCCATTTATAGGCTTTAGAGAAAGGGTATTTTAGTTCTTTGATGAATAACATTATCAACCTCCTGATTGGACGACCCATATTAGATCCCCTTGATCACATGAGATTTTTATAATGATTTGAGGGTCTTAATGACCTCAAAATCAAGTGAGCTCACTTGTTGCATCTCTCACATCGCTACACTCGATTTGACTATAAAAATGTCAAATTTGAATTACATTTGATCATTCAATTAACAATCTAAAGCTTTCAAACGCTTTCAAATGATTTGATTTTGATTGGACTCGAATTGAACCAATTTTGGTATCACTGAGTTCGTCTTATCCATTCAATCTATTTGACTATAAATTTGCTAAATCGGGTCCTAGATTATCCTGAATTTGAATTTAAAATATTCTTCACTTAAAAAAAATTACATCCAAATTTGTGTCGAATAATAAATTTAATCAATAATGCATCCATTATATTATTTTTTAAAATTAGCTTTAATTATATTCGAGTCGCATGATTTCAGAGCCGCCATATTATTCTCATCCAAACACTTCTTTTCAACATTAGCTTTTCAAAATTATGCGGGACAGCCCAAATGCAAACAACTCATTTGAATTATCCCATTGCATTAAAAAATAAAAATTCATAGATAATAACTATATTAAAATCCAGTACATTGGGAGAAATAATCCTCGTCCCTCCAAACGAATAACCATTTGACACGTGGACCCCCTAAGAACATTCTGTTGTTGTGCCGCAAGTCACCCCACCCGTCACGGAAACGTCGTCGCAAAAGGAACCAAAAAAATAAAAAAATTTAAAAGAATCCAATTGCTCACGAAAGCATAACAGCATGCAAATCCTTGCTGCTTCCGATTCCCACCGCGATGCGCCNTCATATTCCTAAAAATTTTGAGCTGTCCTTGAGTTTTGTTTTGTCGTTGATGGTTTAGTTGAGGTTCATCTGTTTGCTACGGGTTTTGAATGCATGTCCCTACCAAACAGAGTTAGCACATCCTATTAATATGCAAAGTAAATCTTGGGTGGCATCCGCCTTTTGTCTTCAGTAGCCTTGCAAAATAGGTACTAGTCGACAGTAGTCGGAATAAAGTGGCGACGTAGGCTGACATTTAAATTTCGGGAGATCAGAAGTTATTGATGGATATTCAATACAATGTTATACGTTACAACCATATTTCAGATATGTTGTTAGCAATGCTAAGGGCGACAAGTAGGAGAGGTTAGCGGTGTTTGATGACGACGGACTAAGCCTGGTTGACGGTAGTTGACATACCCCTAAAGTTGTCACCATGTCTTTAAAATGGTGTTATACATTGCAGCCGTATTTGGGATACCACGTTAACAAGTGAGGTTACCAATAATAGCCAACAGAGGCTACTGTTGGTGGTCGAAGGCGACTAATACACAATGGTTGACGATAAACGATGGCTAAGAAGGCCAGATATTATCGATGGGTTTCAATTTACAACAGGTTTTGAAAATTCTTCTCTTCTCCTTCTTTGTCAAGTGAAGAGAGGGGGCCCATTTATAGGCTTTAGAGAAAGGGTATTTTAGCTCTTTGATGGATAACATTATCAACCTCCTGATTGGATGACCCATATTAATACCCCTTGAACACATGAGATTTTTATAATGATTTGAGGTTCTTAATGACATCAAAGTTAAGTAAGCTTAGTGTCACAGACAAAAAGTCCCACATCGGCTAGGTATAGGGCTGAAAAATAATATTTAAACCTTAGGCTGCCCACCACTCTGAAGAGCTCTTTTGGGAGGTGACAAGTTGTATGAGAGCAAATTACTGTCTGTCAGGTGTGTGGACTCTCCATGGTCCAGTAAGACCCTCTGAGGAGTCGATCCGTAACGAGGGTGTCACGTAATTGGTTGGCGGAGAATGTCACGGACAAAAAGTCCCACATCGGCTAGGTGTAGGGCCAAAAAATAATATTTAAACCCTGGGCTGCCCACCACTCCGAAGAGTTCTTTTAGGAGGTGACATTAGGCTCGTTACATTTCTCTCATCGAGATACTCGATTTGACTATAAAAATATCAAATTTGAACTACATTTGACCCTTCAATTAACGATCTAAAGCTTTAAAATGCTTTCAAATGATTTGATTTTGATTGGACTCGAATTGAACCACTTTTGGTATCTCCGAGTTCGTCTTATCCAGTCAATCTATTTGACTATAAATTTGCTAAATCGGGTCCTAGATCATCCGGAATTTGAATCTAAAATATTCTTCACTTAAAAAAATTACATCCAGATTTGTGTCCAATAATAAATTTAATCAATAATGCATCCATTATATTATTTTTTTAAAATTAGCTTTAATTATATTTGAGCCGCATGATTTCAGAGGCGCCAGATTATTTTCATCCAAAACACTTCTTTTCAACATTAGCTTTTCAAAATTATGCCGGACAGCCCAAATGAAAACAACTCATTTGAATTATCCCATTGCATTAAAAAATAAAAATTCATAGATAATAACTATATTAAAATCCAGTACAAGTAGGAGAAATAATCCTCGTCCCTCCCAACGAATAACCATTTGACACGTGGACCCCCTAAGAGCATTCACTTGTTGTGCCGCAAGTCACCCCACCCGTCACGGAAACGTCGTCGCAAAAGGAACCCAAAAAATAAAAAAANATAATCCTCGTCCCTCCCAACGAATAACCATTTGACACGTGGACCCCCTAAGAACATTCAGTTGTCGTGCCGCAAGTCACCCCACCCGTCACGGAAACGTCGTCGCAAAAGGAACCCAAAAAATAAAAAAAAAATAAGAGAATCCAATTGCTCACGAAAGCATAACAGCATGCAAATCCTTGCTGCTTCCGATTCCCNTAAGAGAATCCAATTGCTCACGAAAGCATAACAGCATGCAAATCCTTGCTGCTTCCGATTCCCACCGCGATGCGCCATACAAAAACCCTAAACCTAAAATTCCAGACCGCCCGACATCAATCCCACTCCTCCAATATTCCATTTACAGCCAATGGGATCCGCTCGCCGTCCTCGCCGCACGCAGCCGGCGAACAATCCGGCGGATCCAACTGGTCGGAGTTGTTGCCACGACGCCGCCGAGTGCGCCGCCGGAGCATGCGGGCTCTGCGTCTGCTGCCCGCTCGCGGTGCTCTGTTGTTGCGTGCGATTGCCAATCCGCGCATCTCGCGGGGTGAGGGAGGCCTCGTTCTGCGGAGGTCGCCGGAGTTTTTCGGGATTCTCCTCTTCTTTCTCCGACATTGAATTTGAGGCGAATCACGGGGAGAATGGGGGAATGCATCGTCGGTTGCCGGAAAAGGGTTCTAGGGTTTCGGTTCCTCTGTTCTCCTGGAGATCCTGCTTCCGCTTTGAATTGTTCTGATGTTTCCTTAAAAACACACACGCAGACATATATATATATATATATATATATATATATATAT
>JXCR01078499.1:128087-178858 GCA_002079205.1 Phalaenopsis hybrid cultivar
AAAAAAAAAAATCCGGTAACACAAAGGAATATTCCTCCCGTGTTATTCATGTGCTATTTTGTGTTATTTATGTATTATTATGTGTTATTCATGTGTTATTGTTATTATAACACCGAGAATATTCTTAGAACACAATAATACCTGAATAACACACAATAACACCTGAATAACACGGGGAAATATTCATCGGTGTTACCAGATCGATTTTTTTGTCACATCTATGTGGCGTAATTTCATTGGACTCCGCACGTAGCTCTTCGTGCAGACTCCTGATACAATATTTTTTGATGTAATGAATGGACAAGAGAGGCACGACACTGACATGTCAATAATTTACTTTTTTTTCTCTCTAAAGGGGGCATTTAAATAAATAACTCTATTTTATTGGATTTACATAACTATCACTGAACTTCGCTTTTAATATTTATGCCACTATTCCTTCTTATTTCACGAAAAATATCACTCTTTTGATTTTGAAAATGTTATACACATTTTACTGCACAATTAATGTAGAGCGTATATAAAAACTAGAATTTAGATGGCAGATATGTAAATAGATAGGCATTGAATGGTGTTTATGTAAAACTTCCCAAATTTGTGCATCTTCTATTTGGATTGCGTAAATGTTAAAACACAATATTTGACCTATAATAAAATTAATGTGTTTTTTAAATGTATTAGGATATATATATATATATATATATATATATATATATATATATATNAATTGCAGAGTCAAAAACTTAATGTATCTTAAATTGTTAAATTTACATGATATTTGTTGAATTGAAAATTGTACATGAGACACACATGAGAAATTAAGCGATAAAAGAATGAGGGAGAGAGGGGAAAGTAGAGCAATAACACAGTAATGAACAGTAAATTTGCGGAACTTTTATTTATGAAATGGGTCTCTATTTATAATTATGTGTCATTATACAATTACATGTACGGCGAGAGTATTTTAATATATACATAAATATGACCCGTAGAGGCCCACAGATGTCTGATTAGGAGGGGTTGAGTAGCCCTAAGGTCGGGCGACCACTAGGCCATGCGACCATCATACTTGGCGGCCACTGGCTGAGGACTGGTATCTGCCGTTCTAGAGCTAGAAGGTTCATTTAACCTGTTCCTGTTGGAGGTGTTGGATTTGATCAAGTAGGTCTTTTTGGACATGATCCATTCTTTACTAGTCTGAGAGCGTCGTCCTCTTGATTTGTAGGGGCTAACTGACTCGGTTGTAGGCTAGAGTCGTCTTAAGAGGGTCCCATGGATCACTTCTTTCGTTAGTCATGAGATAGCTTTGAGAACCGTGTTAACATATTTTTGATGTACAATATTCAAATGAGTTAGGATATCGTGTGTGTGTGTGTGTGTGTGAGTGAGTGAGTACAACATGTTCAAAGTGTTTTCATTCATTTTTCTCTCTTTTATTTTAGGAGTCTTCAACTTGTTAATCTTCGTATATTTCCCTTTCCCGAATAAGTCAACCTAGCAAGCAATGCTCGTTAAGGCATCACGACCGACACGAGATCACTCTCCTAATGAACTCGGCTCGCTGCCCACGCAAACATTCAAATGCAAATACAAACAATCATGTTACAGAAGTAATGAGTGTATCGTGGGGCAGTGACTCAGGAAAAGATGGACATACATGGAGGCAGCGACCTGAACAAATGGATGTGCCGTAGCTGGTAATATTTTATTTTCTTGGCTGTTTTTTCCTTTGAAAAGATTACCAACAGTTCTTTTAAATAAAATATAGTTCTTTTAATTAAAATGCAGTTCTTCTATACAAAACTTGATTAATACTAAATAATAAAGACAAAATAAAACCGTAATAATTCCATAATACTAGTTAAACAGTTAATACCATAATATAACCGAAATATAACCGTAATAATACCATAATAATACCATAATAGGACAAGAATAATATCATCGAAATATAACCTTAATAATATCGTAATATTACCGTAATAATATCGTAATAATACTGTAGTACTACGTGAATAATACCACCGAAATATAACCATAATAATACCATAATAATACAATCACACCCGAATAACACCTTAATAATGACATTGAAATGCCTTTGAAATAACACCTGATATTTGTTACATTGTATTATTTTTGTAGGTTTGTGAACCGAAGATCAATGAACTGTAGATGCCGACCATCTATAATGTGAGATGTGCTAAATAAGGTTAGACATTCAATATCTGAGGACACGAGAAATGAGTTTAAAGCAATGAATGTTGAGCAGTTTTTGGAGCTCCCTCCTTATCCTCAAGAGAATGTCTTAACACTATGAATTTTGCAATGTTGGCAGCACAATAAAATGATTTTCAAAATTGGAGGGAAAGAGCTAAACTGTTGCCTGATGAAGTTGTCCTGCTAATTGGCATGCCAAATAGAAGTGTGGTGCCAAAGTGGAGAAAACATCCATCATATGGTGTGGATGTCCAACAAATGAAGAATAATATTTTGGACTTCGCAAGAGGGGGGCCTTCTACCCCTTTTACTAAATTGTTTAATTTTTGTTATCAAATCTATTTTTTCCCTCCAGTCTTAACAACTTTGGGGAGAACATTCAGAATTTTGCCTCATTTAATTGGTCGGCTGCGCTCTGTGATTTCCTTATAGAGCAAATTAATGCAGTGGCCATCAAATTATTGTGAAATCGGCATATTGGATACATAAATGGTTTTCTTTATTTGCTTACGGTTAGTATATTGATAAGCTGAATATCGTTACAGTTTATTAATTAGCTTTTATGCTGAATATTTAGTATCTTGTATGCAGCTCTAGTTTTTAGCATACATTTGTGGTAACTCCTGTCGATGCTGAGGCCAGACCTAAAATGTTGAGATGGCCAACAACTGTTAGCTTGAACTCCTCACAAATAGATGTAGCCTTTAAAAGGATAACCACTGAACATGTCAGTCATTTACACTATTGTTAAATAATTTATTTCTGCAATAGTGATTAATGTATTTTTATCCTGAAACAAATTGCAGGTCAATGATAAATTCTTGGATCTGAAAGAGGAGGAACTCAATTTGTTGGCCAATCCAGATGAGAGACTACCCAATCCCAGCTATATATTTTCAAAACCATCAGCTTGAAGTTAGAGCAGAACCTCCTGTATCATATGATATGGGGCCAGTGGTCTCAGAGGAGACTGCCTCGGAACCAATTTACAATGTAATGAACAAGAACCTTGAAGCAATAATTGATCAGATCAAAGGACAGGAGAAATGGTTCAAGGAGTTCCAAGAGACTCTTAATACAATAACTGTTGAAGTTTCAGGTCTACAAGACCAAATGTTTATACTGCATAATAAAATTGATAAAAATGAAAAAGACGGAGCTGATACATACATAGTACTAGAGGAAGAATATGCCCAGCCCCTCTCCCCTCCTGTTGTAATCCCGCATGCTGATGAGGAATATGCCTAGCCGCCCTCCCCTCCTGTTGTAATCCTGCATGCTGATGAGGAATCTTCCCAGCCCCCCTCCCCTCCTGTTGGAATCCCACATGCTGATGAGGAATCTGCCCAGCCCCTCTCCCCTCCTGTTGGAATCCCGCATGTTGACGAGGAATCTGCCCAGCCTCCCTCCACCCTTCCCCTATCAAACATCTCCTGTCGAACAAGGCACTGCTGAGGAAACACATTTACAGGAAGAAATCCCAACTGTTGGAATGCCCACCCAAGTGACACAGTCGATTTCCAACTTATTGCATAGGGTTAAGGGCCGACACAGTCGTAGGAAAAAGGTTGTGAGCTCCCCTTTCACTCCTTTTGAATACAAACAAATAAAAACAACAAAGGATGTTGATGAACAACCTCAGCTAGATGAACCAATGACTGATAAAGAGGCTACAACATCCATAAAACAAACAAATGCACAAATTTCAGATATTGTAGAACAACTACATGATACTGCTGTCATCTCAGAACAATCAATTGTTGATAAGTCATCAACCTCAGAACAACCCAATATAAATATTTTGTCACCAACAACTCAAACAACCTTATAGATAGTGGTATTTGTACCTCCAGTACATGCACGGTTACCAGCTGCAGCTGACGTACCTGAATCAGCGATATTTCTAACCTACTTCGTAATACTTTCTTATATGTTATTTAGTACATTAGATATTTCAACAGCTTTGTTTATGTGTAGTCCTCAATGATAGAGTCACATTGATTTTCCTGGGTGAGCACTGATATCTGAGGAAATGCAAACAGTAATTGATCAGTGCTTATCACAATACCTTGTAAAATGAGTAAATTTTCAACATGTCTTTGCATTACAATTTTATTAAAGTGAAGTGATACAAATATTATGCGTACCCTTCATGAATGACTTTATTGTCAACCTTAAAGACATATTTATAGATCGGGGTATGATGAATGACGTACTGTGCAATGGATGGATTGACAATGATCAAATGGATGTATTAGCCCTCATTCTTCATAGAAGGAGGACTCAAAGTCCAACCTCATCCCAGCGATACCTATATGTCTCATCTTTATACTATGTATATAAATAAAATAATGGACGTCATAAGATTTTTTTATAGTCAATGAAAATATTAAAAGTGTGTCAATTCATGCAGGGTGGTGACAACTTAAGGTTTTTGGGCCACATCACGAAGGAAGCAGTGAAAAATGTTGAGATCATCTTGTTTCCTATTGTGGAAAACCAGCATTGAGTATTGTTGATTGTTGACTTGAAAGATAAGAAATGGAGAATATATGATTTATTACCCAATAAAATGCACAAGGCAGTATGCGAATGTGTTGTAAGTTTATGCCACATAACATATCAATCCCACTCTGATTTTCCCAGGAGTTAACAAGTGTGCCATCAACCTTTGTAGATATCAATTTTTTCAGCGGATGTCAGACTATGTTTTGGTATGAGGAAACCGGGAAAATGGGGGCTGACAATGGTTAAGGGCGTTCCAACTCAAAGTAACAGCATTAACTGCGGCATGTTTGTCTGTAAGTACATCGAAAAACTAGTTAAGGCGGACCCAGTTGATTGGAGTAAGGAGCTGCGCTGGCAGGAAGAAATGCCAAGATTTTGGGCAAAGTTAGCATGATTCTCCTCTGTTAAATAAGATTGAATTGATGTGTTATCTTTGTTGTATTAGATAGATTGCCAATCAAACATTAATATTAACTGTCGTGTTTATGGTTGTATTGCGAATGAAACAATAATCTCTGGCTAGTTAGGTTGTATTCTATTTAGAGTCACATTTTATTGAAATATTCCATCAGTTGTATTCCGTTTTATTATGGTGGCACTTATGAAGTATTTGATTTAATGGCATAGATGTTGTATTGTGGTTTTATCTCTGCAGTATTCATGTTGTATTCTAATATATTGTTCAACGACCGCGGTCTTATCATTATATGCCACCAAAGATTCCAATCAAACCGACATAAGTAAATAAGTCTGAGGTTTTATTAGAAGGTTATATTGTTCAACGACCGAGGTTTTATTAGAAACCAGCTATAAATCCTGAATAAAACTACAATAATAACATACAAGTATAGTAAGACAACAAGAAATATACACAGATTTTATTTCAAAATAATATTACAGTTTTAATATTTCAAGAAATATACACAGATTTTAACAACATCAAGTTCCTGAATTATTTTATTTACTGGAAGGAATGTTGTACTGTGGTTGTATCTCAGCAGTATTGTAGTTTTATTATAATATATTGGTCAACGATTGCGGTTTTTTAAGAATATGCAATTGTAATTCGGTATTTTTACGGCCGTGTTTAGGTTGTGTTTTAATATATTATTGTTCCACGACCGCTGGTTTTATTGGAATATGCCGCCACAGATTCTAATCAAACCAAGCAGAGCGGCAACAATTTTATCAAGGTTTTATTCGCAACGATTGTACTTCGGTATTTTTATGGTCGTGTTTAGGTTGTATTCTAATATATTATTGTTCTACGAGCGCGGGTTTTATTGAAATATGCCGCCATAGATTCCAATCAAATCAAGCGAAGCGGCATAAATTTTATCAAGGTTTTATCCGCAACGGTTGTACTTCGTTATTTTTACGGTCGTGTTTAGGTTGTATTCTAATATATTATTGTTCTACGAGCGCGAGTTTTGTTGGAATATGCTGCCATAGATTCCAATCAAACCAGGCGGAGCGACAACAATTTTATCAAGGTTTTATACGCAACGATTGTACTTCAGTATTTTTACGATTGTGTTTAGGTTTTATTCTAATATATTATTGTTCCACAAACACGGGTTTTATTGGAATATGCTGTCACAGATTCCAATCATACCAGGCGGAGCGACGACAATTTTATCAAGGTTTTATCCGTAGCGGTTGTACATCAGTATTTTTACGGTCGTGTTTAGGTTGTATTCTAATATATTATTATTCCACGAGCGTGGGTTTTATTGGAATATGCTGCCACAGATTTCAATCAAACCATGCGGAGCGGCAGAAACTTTATCAAGGTTTTATCCACAGCGGTTGTACTTCAGTATTTTTACGGCCGTGTTTAGGTTGTATTCTTAAATATTGTTCCATGAGCGCTGGTTTTATTGGAATATGCCACCATGGATTCCAATCAAACCATGCAGAGCGATGGAAAATTTATCAAGGCTTTATCCGCAGTGGTTGTAGTTTGGTATTTTTACGGTTGAGTTTAGGTTGTATTCTTATTTACTGTTCTACGAGCACTGGTTTTAGTGGAATATGCCATCATGGATTCCAATCAAACCAGTCAGAGCGACAACAATTTTATTAAGTTTTTTTCCGGAGCGGTTGTACTTCTGTATTTTTACGCGACAATAATAAACCCTTAATAAAACGACAATATTACAATATATATATACAATAATAAACCCATAATAACTCTTGAATAAAACGATAATAATACAAAAGTCTGTTACAGTTTAAACACCAATAATACGACAATAATAACTCATGAGTAAATAGTCTGTTGCAGTTTAAACATTATATACAATGATAAACTTGTATTATGACAACACGTTCTATATATTATCATCTATGTCCATTAATAAGCTCGTATATGTCTCTATGTGTTGTGTTTTAGAATATTCCTGTTCATTGATAGTAGGAATGAGTAAATGTCAGGAAAGAAGTATTCTTCAAAATAATGGAAATCGCAAAGAAAATATTTCAACATCATCGAGATCTCAACCTGACTAAAGTGATCCACAATTAAAAAAAAGTTTGGATCGCATTGTGGAACATTATCATGACTTGAACCAATATCTTTCTCCTTTCCTGTATACAATATTACATGTTAGCGAGTAATGTTTCAGCGAATCAAATCAGCACTTAAGATTATATGTAACATTTACTTTTGATTCTCTTATTTTTTCCCAACATCCTTTTAACCTTGAACTAGATATTCCTTTTGGTCGCATCTTCGTGGGAACATTCACATTTCGCTCTTTACTCAGTGTCTTCTTATTCTTTGATTTTGAATTTTCCCGAGGTCCTCGTCCACTCAGTATGGCTTCGACTTTGATTGTTAGTTTATTAAATGCCTCCAACACAAGCTTCTCGGCAAGTTCATGAACTCACGTTCTGGTGCCGATTTGGTATGTAAATTTATGAATGTGAATGAGATAGTTGAGTCCACTTGCATAATTTGGCAACTTTTCTGACCACTTACGATGCATAACAATAACTGTTATATATGTTTCTTTTAGCATTAATAGACCACCGAAGTAATATATATTTATCAGGGATTTTTGTTACATTTTTTAGCGTGAGCACATAATAAGCCCATCATTTTAAATTTTTTACAACTACAGGTAATATCAGAATTACTTATGTCCAGTTTAATAATCCAAGGTCTGTCTCTGTCCTTATTATCGAGAGTTCGAAAATGAAATTTTGAATCCATATTAGCAGAGCATTCTATGGCAAGCCCACACAACCCATGTAAAAACTATGCTTCAAACTCTGAATATAACTTCCTTGTGTAAAGTAGAGCAACCTGTCTCAACACAGGATTACTTTTTACAGTGGGAGAAATTGTAGGCTGCTGACATTTAAAATCTTCATCCTTCTCATTTCTTCTCCAAGATTTCATGACATTTTCAAGACTTAAAAAAAATTCAGTGAGGGAGCTTGTTACCTTAGAGACACCATGGCAAATCCTATTAGTGGACTCACTTCTTTGCGTTGATAGGATCCCCATTTCAAAAATTTCTTTATTGAAAGCGGTTGACCACTTATGTCTGATATTATACAATTCATCAAACCAAAAATTCACGTGTAGATTTCCTTTCTCGATCATTTCACCCCAAGTTTCTTTGAACTCCTCTTCTGAGTCACATCTGCTCAAGCATTTATAAAAAAGATCATTGACACTCTTGCTACCCAAGCCATAATGGACTTTTGAAGATAATTTCTTGTAAATATGTCATTGACATAATCTATGTTTAGTGCGCGGAAGACACTCTTCAATGGCTTTAGACATTGCTTGATCCTGGTCAGTGAATACTGTTATTGGATGCTTGTTATCTATTATACGGATCAAGGCTTTGAATAACCACTTGAATGATCAATCGTTTCATCTGATAAAAAACCAACACCAAAAAGAACATTCTGCCAGTCGTGATTCACACCGACAATCGAAGCACAATATAAATTGTATTTATTCAGTTTATAACTTTATCAACTATTATTACATCCCCAAAGCAGTCATAATCAATCCCGAATATCCCATCGCACCATAAAAAAATTCACCAAACAACCCGACTCATCAATTTGGAAGTCCCACACAAATATTGGATCCTCCGCTTGACGCGTAGTGAATAATTGTATGAGAGAATTAGCATCCCCTCAATTCAATGTGAACTCTTCTCTCTCATTGTATGAAATTATACGCATCCCTCTTTGTGCAATCAAGATTCTCCACTCCTCCGACCTCAGTAGAGAGGAATCTGAATGCATCACTGGTTCTAATCCCTGATTTCGTCATTGATATGCAGATATCACCACTGATGTCACACATCTTTCTGCTGAAACACAATAGATGCTTGTCACCGTCCTTTGCCAACGGATGATTGTGACTTTCTATGAATTTTTTATCCGATCAGTTGCCTTCTAAATCAACAAAATATCGAATCATGGCTGTAAAATCAGTCCTTATGTTCGCTCTTTTGAACCTCACCGTGATAGTGTCCTTCAACTCTTTCTTGAAACCAACCTTACCACAAAGTCCTTTATCTTAAGCTTCTTTGAATTCGACCAGAAACCACTATGTTCTTTTTGCACAGTAAATCCAATATGGTGTGCATATACACAGTACTGTTCATATGCTTCCTTCTCATTGTGGACAACTGCATTAAACAATTTCTCTGCCTCAGGTGATTGCAAATTTAAATATCAACATTAGCACCCCAAAATGAAATTGATACAAGGTTACAATACATCAATCACACCATCATAATACTATAATATAACCCAAATAACACAATTGCAATGTAAATATAACAAGCCAATCAATTCTCGTTAAGAAATGTTACTAGCATCATCGTTAAAAGTCTATAATAGACACATAACATTGTGCCAATATAAGACTCCGATAAAACGTCTAATTGTATTAAATAACACTAGGATAACAACATGATAATACTAAAATAACACCACATTACCACCCCATCATATGGGAGACCTTATAAGAAAAAGAAAACACATGCATAAAACCACAATAACACAAACATAACACCATTAAACGTCAACATAATACACCAAAACAAAACCAAGTTAGAAGATCCAATATTACCTTAATAACACTATGATACTACCAAAATAACACCAAATCCCCACTACAGTAATGTAACAAGAAAATGATACTGTAACACTTTGACACCATTACGGCGACGAGAATAGCTACCCATTAATCCCATCACGGCGACGAGAACAACACTTCATTATGACAGTTATTTAACCCACTGAAACTATGAAAAACAATCAGAAATGAAAAATAACTCTAAAAACAACCAGTATATCACCGTGATATTACATAAATAACACCATGTCCCACCCTAACCGAAACTTAGTGTTACACATCCGATAAAAATAGAGCAAACTTCATTAACAAAATAAATATTCCTTAAAACCCAAATCTGCAGTCAAACAAGTGTAAACTATCTGTCGAATTCCTTCTGTTGCATCTAAACTGAACTCATTCTCATGATTCTCGAAAATATTTTGAGATTCCAACTCATTGTTATGTTTCTCGCAAGTATTTTGAGATTCCAACAACATTCACTCGTCAAGAAATACTTCCATCGAACCAGGTCCACCAAATATTTATGAATCCTAGAAAGGCAACGAAATGAGAATATCCTAAATCCCTATACCTAAAAGAGACAAAATACGCATTTTTCCAATTGGTGGGAAGCGAAAATGACAAAAGTGTGTTTTTATTTTGCTTGGGCGGGATTCGGGCCTGGTCGGGCGTAATATAATAGACTTTGAAACCTAAATAATAATAGTAGGGCTAGATTCCACGTGACATTTTCTAATTGGCTACCACATGCAGACTTCCATGCGTTGCACGTAATTTTTCGTGGTTAATGAATGTATAGGAGAAAGAATTAAACTTCTTAAGCTAAGTAAAAGAGATAGTTTAGTGATCTAAATTAATAAAAAGAATATTCATATATATATAAATTAAATGTGTCTAAAGTTATATACTTTTAATATATAATATAACTCATCAAAATCATTTTCGTATTAACTAAATGTACTAAAAATTTCTTAACTTTTAAAATTTAGGAAAGTTCAAGCTCAAAAGATGTCTTTCTTAAGAATTGCTTTGAAAATGATTTATAAATTCAAGTCTCCTAAAAGAAAAAAAGTCAAAAAAAATCTTTTACAAAATCAAACTAATTTTAAGTTTTTAAAAACTAAAATTTAAAATCTCTTTTTAAAAATTTAAAGACTCTTTTCAAAATTCAAAGCTAAAAAGGACTTCAAAAGTCAAAATAAAAAGTCTTTTTTCAAAACTCAAAATAAAAAAAACTCTTTTTAAAATTCAAAAATATAAGACTTTTTTTAAAATTAAAATTAAAAGGCTTTTAAAATTAAAACCTTTCCAAAATCTTTTACCTTAAAACTTTTTAAAGGACTTTCACATTCAAATTAAAACTCAAACGTAAACCAACTTTAAACAAATATTTTTCAGTATATTTTAAACTCCTCTTGAGCTTAGGAAATACAAATAAAAAGAACCTGTAAGCTTTGTCAGGCTCTCACAATTACTTAGTCTAGGCAAGACTTATAACTTCATTAGCATAAGTGTCTCTAGAATGAGCATGTTTCTCCCCAAAAACATGTGATTTTGTAGCCTTGGACTGATTATATAAGTCTTGGGCCATTCTAAATCTAAATAATTTATATATAAGTAAATTTATAATACTCACACTTTTTTAATAACAAAATCACAATGTCAAAAATCCTTTTTGCATGAAGATAAAAAATATTTTTAGTAAGAATACAAGTGATTCTTAAATATGAAGAGTACAGATTTGGAAGGTTTATGTAAAACTGCTATGAAAATAAGTCTCAATCACACATGCCAAAAATCCTATAATGAGGAACAAGAACACTTAGGATAGAAAACTAAATTCAAAACTAGTAAAAGAACTTGATTTCTAACACCGACCGACAACTTAGAAAAAACTGAAACTTCAAACCCATAGCAGAACTTTGATTTGTTTCCATAACTGACAAACTAAGAAACATAACAAATTCCCATTAAATATTGAACCCCTAAAAATAACTAAAATCGACCAACTCCAATTTTCGCATCCACAACCTATGATAGCTCCAAAATGTGAACCCTATGTTAGCTAATGTAGATGAGAAACAAGGTCCACACACATTCCAGAGCAGTCCAGTCTAGAAGCCTATGATAGATTACTAGGTACCCATTTAATAGAAGTAAGGACTAGAACCTCAAAGACAAATGACCTACCCCCTTGGACTATAGGGGTATTCTAGGATGATGAAACTCATGCTTACTGACAAAAATACCTCAAACCATTCAACAGTAGGATGTTCTATTTAAAATCATTGTTATGACGACAAGAAAGACCTCTTGTTACTGTGTTGGTTAATAGTTTAAGGATATTACTGCACCCAAAACAATGGAAAGCCTTGTACATATTGACTAGGGGTGTTATTCCTAAAATTTATGTTAGTCCACCTTTAACTTCCCTTTTAGAGTCATTTTAGGTTATGGTTCCACCTCCATCTAGAAATCCCCTATTTTTTCATACCCCTTAGTTAACTCAATTCGATCTTAACTCAATTATAAACCAATTCAAATTTCCACTCAACTTCAATCAAATCACTCCAACCAAATTCAAACAAGTCCAAATCAACTCCTGTCAATCCAGCTCAATATCAAATCCAAATCAATTCAGGTTAATCTCAAACCCAACTAAATTCAAACTTAGCTCAATAACCAATCCAAATGAATGCTCACTCAAATAAAAATTCAAATCAACCCAAGTCCACTTCAAACCTATTCAACTCAGTTTAATCTTAATTCCAAACCAGCTGAGTTTTAGATCTGTACCTCAAAGTTGAACGTCAAACTCAAGCTTCATACCAAAATTTTAACTTTTAATTGATGAGTCCAAACCCTATGAATAAAGAGATTTAAAAAAATTAACCCAAATTTAATAAAATTTAATGAAATTCAACCAACTTTAACCTTAAATAAAGTCTTAATAACAAACAAAATACATTGTAAAAAAGTTCAATAAACTTAAATGAATTTTAATAAAACTTAACCAAACTTTAATAAATCAAGCTCAATTAAACTTCAACAAAAAATCTTAATCAACTTTAATCAATTTTAACAAATTCTAACAAATTTAATGAATTTAAAACAAAGCTTAGCAAAATTTAATGAATTTAAATAAATTTTAACAATTTAGTAAAGTTTTTAAAAAGTTTTAAATAAACCTTAAAATTAAATTCAACAAACCTTGATTAACTTTAACAAGTAACAACCAATCTTAAAATTGAATTCAACAAACTTTAAAGAATTTTAATTAATGCCAACATGAGATAAAAATCTTTAAACTTCTAAATAAACTTTAATAATTTTTTTAAAAAATTTAAATTAAAGTTAAAACAAACCTATTAACTTTAATAAATTAATTTCAAATGGCTTAAAAATTTTTTAACAAATCAATTTTTAAAAAAAATTAAAGCTCCAATTTAAAAATATAAGAACCAATTTAAACAAAATCAAGCTTAAATGTCAACAAATCTTAAAATGAAACTAAATCCAACAAAAGTAAGCTCCTCGACTCAAGTGAATTTGATCTTTATCCACGCCTATCATTCAATTCCAATTAAACCCTCAAATATGTTTATCCAAGTCTTTAACATTTATCATCTCATAGATATTTGGTGATGATCGAGAAAGATATAAGTCATAAGTTTAATCGAGATTATTCTCAGGAATCTCCACTTTTGAGATATAATTAACTTTGAGGGAACACCCTCATAAGGATATGAGACCCCAAAAAAATAAAACATTATTCTACATCAGTAAGATAAGGAAAAAAATTAGTTCTGTAGATTCATAAATCATAGAGATCTTCATCATCTGAATGATTAGATCTATTATAAGATAATATTTTTATTCTCTAGGGTTGAAGAATCTGAATTTGAAGTCATTATGAAGAAATTTGGTGAGATGGATACTCATACAAACCCAAGTAGATCTCATTTTTTATCCCAAAAGTGTTAGGAGTCGACCTATTGACGAAGTATTGAATGAATTAGAAGCTGTTCTTAAATAGTTGAAGGAAGAGGATAAAAGTTTATAAACTTTGAAAAAAATTGCCGCTTTCATGATAGTTGAGACCAGAGCCTCATTAAGTGATTGACAAGAAGAAGAGAGTGATTTACAAGATGTTAATGTTGAGGAAGGTGTCACGCTAGACGTAACTCAACAACTTTTAAATTGATTAAGACAGAGAGATGAAATCATTTAATGATTGGAGAAAACAATGAAGAAGATTATGAATGAAATTCCAACAGATCAAAATCAAGTACTGGTACATCACCAAGATGTTGTACTTGAAGAGGGTCCACCACCTATTACAACTTAACATCTATTAGATGAGTTAAAGTAAAGTGATGAGCATATTGAGAAGACAGAAAAGATGATGGAAGAATTACTAACTTCAACACGCCTAGTTCAAAAGAGAACTCCTACTTCAGTACCAATCAATATAGAAGTGGAGCAACTTGAGGTTGTTCATCTACTTGATAGCTGAATACAAGAATAACTGAGGAGAAATCCTCCAAGAAACGGCCAAAAACATCTGTTCCACCTGAAAAATACCATAAATCTATGATTGAGCAACAAATGAAAAATGTGTTAGCTCAAGCTTGAGTTGGAAAGTCAATACCCATAGGACAACTTTATCTTAAGAAATTTGATACCGTACAATATCCTAAAATGTTTGTACTATAAAATTTCTAAGTATTTGATGGAACCGAGTACTATAAAATTTCTAAGTATTTGATGGAACCGAGAATCTAAGGCAATATTTAGCACACTTCCGAGCTAGTTGTTACGATGTCTTGATTTCTGTCAATTCATCAATAATTTGTCTATAACACCATTTGATTGGTATGTTAAATTATCCAACAGCTCAGTTAAAACCTTTGCAGAGTTTGAAGAGTTGTTTATAAGAAGGTTTGTTGGAGCTCAGCATCATATCACCATCAGAGATTTCATTGCTGAGGACTAAAGATTTGATGAGACTACGGTAGATTATATTTTAAGCTGGAGAAATTTGAGCTTGAAATGTAAACCTCAATTATAAGAACAACATGCCATAGAGATCTTTGTTTCAATTTATTTTTCTCTTTTTTATTTTAAAAGGAGTCGCCAACTTGTCAATCATCGTATACTTCCCCCATTCAAATAAATCTCCCTCCTGAATCAAATCAATGATTCGAAGAGGAGATAAACCGAATAAGAAGGGACATACAACAAAGAGACAAACAAGAGAAAAAATAAAACGTGGAGTCTACATGCGATAAACCTCGCAAGGATAAGTCAAGAATGTCCGCACAAATAAGATCAGGTGGAGGCATCTTAAACCAATATCCGCGAAAGAAGTATCTACGTAGACTACCCATAACTAGAGAGTCAGGTGTATGTACCTGTTCTGGGGTCAAGAGCACTACCAGAGGAACGTGTTCCTACTAGTTAATTACATCTTGGGGAATACCTAAGAATACTCTCTATAAAAGAAGTTTCGCTTCATATTATCATAAACCTGGGGTAAAGAAAATCAAAGGAAGGTTATTCCATATGGGAACAGTCCCGACGCTTTAAAGCTCACGCTAAACCATTGAGCAGAGAGTGATTCTTTCACATCCCCAATGGGTAACAACTAATCGACACACGGGTCCCACGAAATAGCCTAAATCATATTGACAGGGATATCTCAACTCGTCAAAGCACGTCCGGGCCATAAGGGCAAAGGACAAATCGTCGTATCTCAAATGGGTGGCAGTTCATCAGTATCAGGTTGTCAAGGTGATATCAACGAAGTCAATGAGCGATAGGGCTCAAATGGGCCCAATAAAAAAGGAAGGTAAAGTGATCCTAAAAGGTAGAGGTAACTGGGTCCGGGGGTACCACAGACCTGTCATCCACATCTACTAGGACCCTAAGTCTACCTAATCGTGAAGGTACTCGACCCAACACATCTTGAGATCCCCAGTCAACAATCTGTTAAATGCATCGTCCACAAAAACTTCGGTAGCCCTAAGGTCAAAGGAAGGAAACTCTATCCTATAACTAAAAGCTGAAGCTCCAAGAGGTGGAACTTATACCTGCTGAAGTGGCAATGATGCCTCAAGAAAGAAAAGAAAGTGGAGGTTCAACTACAAAGCTGCAAACACTCCAAACAAAAGGACTTATACCTCGTATGAGTCGGGGAACCTTCTAACCCCATATGCGCACTAGGCAACCACCTATATGAAGATATGTTGGGCCAGTCAGGTTAGAGAAGTACAGGGACTTCTCCTCGGGACATGCAAATATGATGCAGTTATCTAGAGTGGTCCTAAGTATTGTGGAGGCCCTATTAACATATGCAAGAAATTAAATGTTGCCATTTTTAAATCCTGAATATTTTAATCCTAAATTTTAATTATCTTGAATATTTTATTCAGGATTTTGTAGAAAATTAGGAATTTAAGTCCTAAAGAGCCTATGTTTCATCATGAAGTCCCTGATAAAACACAAAAAGAAAACAAGGAAAACACATGTAAGTGCAAACATGCAACATGATGCAGAAAGAAAAACAAGTCAAATCAAAATAATAAATAGGCCGATACCATTGGTCGACAACATATCTCAGAAAAGAAAAAGATGGTCGGACTCTGCATATACATGCTCGGTCTTAATTCCATACATTAATATAAAATGCAGAATTAAGATTCGGGGCATGAGCACTGGTCCCGTTACTGCTTATGTGCACAGTATAACAATGTCTTTGATGATATTTTTCACTTATGTTTCCTTACTTTGCAATAGTACAAAAAATTTGATTCTAAAGAATAAAAGAATTTACTTTTTAATATATATGTATATCAGGATACTACACAAGTATATGTATCATTATCAAGTAATATAAGACTTTTTGATTAAGACATGAATATCAAACCCATAAGAAAATACACAATATGCACTATTGAACAACAAACTCTAAATTTTAAAAAGATAATTAATTAAACTAAAAATATTTTCGCAGTATTAAAATTCAAATCTTTTAAGTATTTTTTATATTTTGATAGAACAGTAACAATTTAAAAAGATAACTTGAGTTTATGTAAGAGAAAAATACTAAATTTGAAAAATATTTTTCTCCTTATCATGAATCAGTAATAAGTATAGGAATTCTATTGTGGACGTATGCAAATTGTATTGTGTCAAATATGAGCAATTATATTCCTTACCCTTACTAAAGATGCTATAAAAACATTGACTAATTTAAAGTTTGAATAGTTCTGAAGACCGACTAGGCAGGGAAGATACCAGCTCTCACTCTAGAGTTCCCTCGATTCCCTCAACCTGGGGGCTAACATTTCGTATCAAAACCTAAAATAATAAACCAAGTTGGGGGCTTTAACCCTCCCTTGATTCCCTCCACCTGGGGGCTAACATCTTGTATCAAAACCTAAAACAATAAACCAAACATCGATTCCCTCCACCTGGGGGCTAACATCTCGTATCAGATTGGCCAAATCGAGAAGTAAAATTAATTCCCTCCACCTGGAGGTTAACATCTCGTATCAAAACCTAAAACAATAAAACAAGTTGGGGGGCTTTAACATATCATTTTAAAGTCCTCTAACTCTACACCCTTCAATGATTAGTTCCCTATTTATTTGCACTAAATCATATGAATTACATACTCATTCATACATCCTCATGTGATTCTTTCCAATTGTTGACTGAGACAATACCAGCCCGGTTCTTACATGTTCTCTAAGCAAATTTTAACATTAATTGTTGACTAAGACAATACCAGCCCGGTTCTTACATGTTCTCACAACAAATTTTAACATTTAGGAATGACCAAATCAAGAAGCAAATGAAGTGCATGGATTTAAATCATCACAACTTCTTCCAACATTAGGCCAAATCAAGAAGTAAATGAAGTTCATAGATTTAATTCATCACAACTTTGTCCAACATTAAAGATCAATACTCTCCACAACTTCCATCCAAAGTTTAATTACTTATCATTTTAAGGAGAAAAATAAAGAAAACTACTCAGAATCAATGGAGAAAACAAAACCACACTTTAGTTTAAAAGTAGAAAGCATTGTCAAACCAACAAAAAATCTAGATTAAAATAAAAAATAGTTCAAAACAAAAGATAAAAACTTATCTCAAATCCTCCACCAACCTCTTGAAGTTCATTTGAATCTCTTCTATTTTACAACACTCTCAAAATAAGCTAAAAACAAAAAGGATAAAGTAAATTTTTTTAGTGCCTGAAAATCTCTCCAAACTCCTTAGAACTCTTCTTCTTCTAACTCTTTCCAAAACTTTCAAGTACCCCCTTCAAATGTCTCAACTTGCTTCTTTTATAAATCTCCAAAAGGTGCCTTGGAAACTCTTCAAAATGTGTCCACATTCGATGAATTCTCCAAAGGATTACTCATTTCATAAGTCTTTTAAGCATATTTTTGTTCTTAGTGGTCATAACCACCCTCTTAAGCCAATAGGAGCCTCAAATACCTCTTCAAAATTCAGTCAAATGAAGAAAACTGCTAAATAACTGCCTCTAGCGCTTAAGCGCGGGGCCTCTGGCGCTTAGGCGTGGCCTTCTTTGTTTCACCGGCGCTTAAGCGTCGGATCTGGCGCTACACTTTAACACAATTTTCACCTTTTTGCTCCAAATTTGATCATTTTTCACTCCTTTAAGCATTTTTCACATTTTTACTTGTATCTGGAAGAAAAACACAAAAATATCTTTCATTAAAGCATAATATCTCAAAAATAGGTATAAAAATGTGTCTAAAAACATTATATATTTTAGATGTATCAAGCACCTGCTCCTGGTTCCCTCCATGTGGTTCTCGCGCCTAACGCATCGGAACTCGTGCCCGTATCTTATTTCTACTACAAGACTCTTCTAGACTCTAAAAATTACATAAAAAGGACTCATTCCTGCATGAAAACAAGTGTTAGCAGGAAATCTCACATGCAAATAACGTATCATGATCTATATCTTACAAGTGGAGGAGCTAAATAGCACCTGCAAATAACAGGGTTAGAAATCATTACTTGCTCCCCCCATAGTGGTACTTGTGTGTATGTATATAAATAGGCATGGCTCCATGCAGAAGAATACCCTAACACACTACCATACATATGCAATATACAGTCACACCACAAGCACAATGCAAAAAGAAAGATGTATGACTAGGGCAACCAATACAATAGAGAACAATAGCCAGCCATCGAAAAAACTACCTAGCACACTAAATCTTAGCCTAGCACACCATCTAACGAAAAATGCAACAACCTAGTATCTAAGTGCGGGGTAAGTCTGGGTATAGTATGAATTTGACGGGGTCGTCATACCGGCCCCATTCTAAAGATCCGAAGGATATAAATGATGTCATGAAGAATGGTGACACGAGTTAGATTTATTAGATCTTTAGCACAATCATACTCGAGTCAATCTCGATGACTTAACTCACATTGCTCATCGAGATCAACCCAGCCAGCAATGCTCGTTAAGGCATCGCGACCAACACGGGGTCACTCTCCTAACGAGCCTAGCTCGCTATCCATGCAAACATGCATATGCAAATACAAGCAAATCAAAACATATAAGTAGTGATAAAGAGTATGTCATGAAGACGGTGACTTATAGGAATGGGCATGTCGTAGCGGCAGGGGCCCGAAAAAGGGGGTATATCGGTAAGGCATTGAACCGAAGGTGGCCATGTCGTGACAGCAATGACCCGAAAAGAGGGTATGCCGAGAAGGTAGTGACCCGAAGGTGGGCATGCCGTAACGGTAGCTGCCCGAAAAGAGAGTCGGCAAGGCAGTGACTCGAAGGTGAGCATGTCGTGACGGCAACCACCCGAAAAGAGAGTATGTCGGCAAGGCAGTGACACGAAAGTGGGCATGTCGTGGCGGCAGGAGCCCGAAAAAAGGGTATACCGGTAAGGCAGTGACCCGAAGGTGGGCATGCAGTGATGACAGGAGCACGAAAAGAGGGTATACTAGTAAGGCAGTGACACGAAAGAATGCAACTTAAGTAGTTGATATCGATCATGCAGACAAACATGTACATGAACATACACAACATGCAAAGGAGCAAGTGGAAGGTTAATCAGGATGGAGCATCCAGTCAAACAAAAGTGTTGTGCCAAACGGGTCAGGGTAGCTGATTGAAACACAAGTGATGTGACCGGTTCGGGATAACTGACCGAGGCATAAGTGGTGCATGTGCAAGTGCAAGTGCAAGATACAATGTGCAAGTGCAAGTGCAACATGTAAATGCAAGGAGCAGAGTGCAAGTGCGATATAGGACATACAATATGTAACATACAAGACATGCACATGCAAACAATGAGGTGCATATGACCACATATGATAACGAGTCACGCTCATACTAACGACCTCACTTGGGAAACCTAAGGTTTAGACCCTTGGATATGCGGCACCGCCGCCTCTTGTTTTGGTGAGGAAATGTGGGGCGTTTCTCCCCGGATCTCTGAGGGATAAACTCACCACGACATCACGAAATGGGCTAGCTACAAAATGTTTCCCATTTTGTGAACTCCTCCAGACTTTGCAAAGCGAGACAGCTACAAAGCTTCTCTTGCTTTGCCAAGTCCGACCTCCCAACTTCTCCAAGTAAAGCTGAAGAACCTAAAGCAAGGAGGAGTGAGGGACTCCGACCCATCGACAGTTGTGCTGAGGCTCACAATAAAAGGGACACACTCGGCTCTACGAGGAGTGTTTCGTTACGCACAGGAAGTCCTAACCTAAATACTAGCTCTAAGAAAACCAACGATCCACACTCAGGCACGTCGTCGCGCCGACCCACCCCAGCGCACACACCCTGTGTGAGCGATCGAACCCACACGCCTAGACACCACTAAAACCTAGGGCCAGCTAGGAGTTGAGGGGATCTCACCACCGTGATGGTTGCAGAAGCATTCTCTTTATGCTGAAGGAGAGCCCACGTTTCCAGCGAACCCCGGTAGTGCTCTAGTCCGTGCGTCAATTGTCTCGCAGATTATGCACTAAACAATAAAAGAGGCAATGAGGGACACAAAGTGCCCAAAATAAATGATAAAATCATATGAAAGTGCAAAAGACACATATACCTTCGTAACAGGGGTCGCTCGACAATAGTGAAAATGGGAACCCACGAGGAAGCCGGCGGGAAGGAGTGCGGGCGGAGGCCTTCCCCTCGAGGCGGAAAACCCTCACACTTCCTCGAACAACGATGTTGCTCGTTGTCCGACAACGTCGAAGTGCTTCAGCAAAGTATTTGGTCCTTGGGAAGGTAGGATGGTGATGTGGAGGACTTAGCTCATCGGTGGTGCTCACCGGGAGCGAAGGAAGCGTGGAGGAAAGCCCAAAACACGACGTTCTGCTCGTTGATTTTCTCTGGCGTAAATGTGATGCCAGCGATTGATAAGGCCGACGAGGAAGAAGAGATCTGACGGAAGAGGAAGAAGAAAATGGAGGAGAAGAAAATCCCTCTTCACTGCTTTCACTCCAAGACGCACCTCCAAGGCTTCCTCCAAACTTTCCAAAGGCTCCCTCGTGAGCCTCTCTCAAGCTCTTGCCGGAGAAGAAGAAGAAGGAGAAGGAGAAGTGGCTGACCAAAGTGGGAGAGAGACTCCCTGTGAGCTCTCTCCTTCGCGGGTAGGAGTCTCAGATGGGAAGAGAGGCAGCGGTGGGAAGCTTTTCCGATGAGGCAGAGGGTGTCAGCGGTCTCTTTCGCCGGCGAGGAGTCGGCGACGGTGGAAGCTAGGGCAAGGGATAGATGCCCTTTTCACGAAAATGGGGTCGGCTAGGGTGCGATCCGGAGGGAGGGATTTCACGATTGGTTCGGCGGAGGGGCGTGTCGCGATCGGGAGAGTCTGGGGGGATGTGGGGGCAGAGGATGTCAGCGACAGGCTTCTCCAGCGAGGAGAAGACCTTTTCGCAAAAGGGAGATTAAGGGTTTTTCGCAAACGAGAGAGGGGCGTGTCACGTGAAACATTTAGGGATTTATGGATTTTATGCCTTTTTTTAATAATAATATTATTATTTATTCAAAAATTCTTCGATTTGTGCACTTTTCACATGCGCACAAAACCCTGGCAATATGGGTGTTCTTACCGGGTAAAATCAACGTTCCGGATGCGTTGGTGCAGTCTGTTTCACCATCCGAGGTCATCTGGATAACTTCGTCAATGATTGGGCCAATTTGAATAATTTTCCTAAGCGACACGATGAGTAATATTTGTCGATCCAATCGAAGTCATTTGACCACTGACATGATGATCAGCCTTCACCTAAGTAAGAGCCAGAGTCTAGCAAAACGACCTCGACAACGTGCCCCTCAACACTCATCGAAAGGTCTTGAATGGATGTCTTGCACCATTGGAATCAACACATGCATCAAACAAGGTTTTATAGTGCTCGAGCGAACATCCTACATACGTGACACCAAAAAATGATGCCAACAATCTTACTCAAAAATATAAATGGACCAAGTAAGGCAGCTAATTTACAAGAGGATGCTAATCAATTGCCCTTTTTGAGTTAAAAAAAATAAGTAGAAATCCCATAAGGCCTTCGAGAAGAAGAAAAGATGGAAAGTGTCAACTATTGATAAAGGAAAACAACAGATGAACATACAACATGAAAATTGTACGTAACAACAGTGGCAACAACCACAACGGCAATATTGACAGCAACAATCTCAACAACAATGTGCACAACAGCTACAACAATAATAATCTTATAGAGTTAAAAGATCAAAGTTAACTGTAAAGAGTTCAAGGAACTAAGAACAGAAAATGCTCCCCTTTAAGGATGAATTTGTCAAGAAAATATTAAAGAACATGTCCAGGAATCTAAACTTCAAACTTCTTGAGCCAGTTAGACCTGTGATAGTGGGGAGATATAAAGAACCTAATTACTTCCCATTCCACATAATTCTCTATCATATCATCGAAGAATGTTTTAGAATCAAAGGTTGGTTAAAGAGAGATTAGAAGGATGGAGCCATAATCATCCTAAAAAATATCTAAAGGAACTAAAACAAGTTTTTGTTAGTGTTGTCTCCAGTGAAGATATAGAACCATTTGACCCTTACCTAAAAATAGAGGGTTAGAAGACAATCCTATCCAAGAATCTTGAAAGAATATCAAGTAGCTCCATAAAGTTATCTACATAATATCCTGAAGGAACTCATACAACTGTCAAACAAGATACCTTTGTAGTTCCCAACAAAAGTAAAGTCAAGCCAGAAGTCAAACCAACACCAAAGCCCATTAAACCTGAAATGAAGACCAAAGGAAAATGAGTATGTAGGGAAAAGTCTAAGACTATAAAGAGAAATCCTACCAGGCTAGTTATTTTGAACGAAGGTCCCATGACTCTCGTGCCACTTATTTTGTATGACTTTTTGTTTATGGTGGAATTATTAATGAAACAGTAGTGATTTTGAGTATGTTTTATTTCTTTCTAATAAACTTAATGTTGAATCCTTTTAAAACAAACATCACAAGTGCATTATTATTCTTTAATAGAAGCTTAGTTGCATGCTACTCTTACAACTAAGGTTCACACTGCATACTATGAATTCCCTATCATATGATGTAATCGACCAACAATTTATTTGGTTTATATGTTTTTCCTACTATAAAAAATTGTGATTTAATGTCATTTAATGTTGAACTACAACAACCCCCTGGATGAATAGATTTATTGTTGAGCTACAACAACCCTCTTGATAAATAGATGATGACATGTATGCCTTTATAATTTTATTTACTGTAATTTACTCTCGCTTTAAAATATTATACATGCTTGGTTGTGGATTTTACTTCACCTGCAAAACAAAATCAATTTTAAAAATTAATCAATAATTTTCAAAATTAAATTAAACACTTTCAAGGTTAACCATAAATCCTTTGAAATGCAATTAAACATAAAATGCTATTTTGAATTTGCGGGAGTCCCTCGGATGAGGTAACCCACAGTTACTAACGAGATTTCCCCAGTTTAAATAAACTTAACAACTCATTTGGACTAAGTAAGTTTAAAAGAAAATAGTAGTGTCGGAATGAGAGAACCATGAGATCCTAACCGGTGTCGCTCTAATCAACTTAACCCCCCTCTACAATGTTTGAATAACCTTAAAACACCTGGTAAAACCTTTGAACCTTAGGCTCTAGGACTGTTACTTCATCGAGGAGATTGAAGCTAACTTTGTGGGCAACAATCTACAACAACAATCTACAATTGCATGAAGATCTACAACAACACGAGGATCTACAACATCACATCTTTTCCCTATAATTAAATAACAAGCCATAGGACTTTGAGGTTACTTTTTTTTTGCAACATAAATCATCACTTTATCTTTAGGCCTTTGCACAATCACGTTGCTCAAATCCCTATCGTTTTAGGATTTTGAAGTTATCGTTCATTACGACATAAATCATTCCATCTTCCAGGTTATTTTTATGATTGTGTCATGTAAATGTAAGTCCTAAATAATAATAATTGACAGGATGAAACATTCAATAGTATCTCTCTGAAATTGAAGTCAAACCATACGATAGCTTGGGAAGTCACCGAGGTTCTCCTCAGAATCCGTGACAACCTCTAGTTTATCTTCTTTTGGATTCTTAAAATCAAAGTTCTAAATTTGAGTCATCCCCATTTGACACCTCTTTGCCTGATCTTTGAAAAGTCATATCTTTTTGAATTCCTTGAAGACAATATTTTCTGGTCTAAATCGAGAGTTTTCTTAAGTGACTTCGGTTATGTAATATGCAATTAACTATAAGGGTTTGCCCTTATAGGAAACTTTAAGAATCCAGTTTAATACAAACCCTGTTTAATTCTTTAAATTAGATAGAGGAACTTGTCGGTCAAAAAAAAAAATATTTTTTTTCGCAGACTAAAATGGATGTCATAAATTCTTTAGTGTATTTAATCGAGCACCACCAACAAGTAGTGCATCTATCCTCGAGGTAGATATATTGCTTGCGGGGTTATGTTTGATCATTCAAACTATTGTAGATATGAGATCTGTTTGGTCTTATATTTTCAAAAATTTAAATATTACTTTTTTCTAAATTTTTATATATATANATTTGTTTATTATTTTAGGAGTTATATGAGAGACATTTTGCTGTGCGACTTTAGGTGAGGAATGATATAATGGGCTTCACACATAGAGTTACGTGTGAGTCCAATGAAATTACGCCATGTGATGGTGAAAAAAAAAAAATGTGCGGTAACACAAGGAAATATTCCTCTTGTGTTATTCATGTGTTATTGTGTGTTATTCATGTGTTATTGTGTGCTATTCAGGTGTTATTGTGTTCTTCTCAGAACACAATAACACCTGAATAACACACAAGTACACAGCAATACCTGAATAACTCGTGGGAATATTCATCGGTGTTACCAGAACAATTTTTTTCTCTGTCACATCAATGTGACGTGATTTCATTGGACTCCGCACGTAACTCTCCGTGCAGACTCGTGATGTAATATTTTTTGATGTAATGAATGAACGAGAGAGGCATGACACTGGCATGTCAATAATGTACTTTTTTTTTTTTCTCTGAAGCGGGCATTTAAATAACTAACTCCATTTTATTGTATTTACATAACTATCACTGAACTTCGCTTTTAATATTTATACCACTATTCCTTCTTATTTCACGAAAAATATCACTCTTTTAATTTTTAAAATGTTATACACATTTTACTGCACAATTAATGTAGTGTGCATATAAAAACTAGAATTTTGATGGCAGATATGTAAATAGATGGGCATTGAATGGTGTTTATGTGAAACTTCCCAAATTTGTGCATCTTGTATTTGAATTGCGTAAATGTTAAAACACAATATTTGACCTAGTAACAAAATTAATGTGTCTTTAAAATGTATCAGGATATATCTATATATATATATAAGGCAAGCATCTTGTATAATGTTAAAACGACAATAATTGTAGAGTCACAAAATGTATCTTAAATTGTTAAATTTACATGATATTTGTTGAATCGAAAACTGTACATGAGCAAGTTTGAGAAATTAAGCGATAAATAATGAGAGGGAGAGGGGAAAGTAGAGCAATAACACAGTAATGAACAGTAAATTTGCGAAACTTTTATTTATGAAATGGGTCTTTATTTATAAGAATGTGTCATTGTACAATTACATGTACTTCTAGATTATGTAGGTACGACATGAGTATTTTAATATATACATAAATATGACCCGTAGAGGCCCATAGATGTCTGATTAGGAGGGGTCGAGTAGCCCTTACGTCGGGCGACCACTAGGCCATGTGACCATCATGCTTGGCGGCCATTGGTTGAGGACTGGTATCTGTTGTTCTAGAGCTGGAAGGTTCATTTAACCTGTTCCTGTTGGAGGTGTTGGATTTGATCAAGTAGGTCTTTTTGGACATAATCCATTCTTTTCTAGTCTGAGAGCGTCGTCCTCTTGATTTGTAGGGGCTAACTGACTGGGTTGTAGGCTAGAGTCGTCTTAAGCCGGTCCTATGGATCACTTCTTTCGTTAGTCATGAGATAGCTTTGAGAACTGTGTTAACATATTTTTGATGTACAATATTCAAATGTGTTAAGATATCGTGTGTGTGTGTGAGTGAGTACATCATGTTCAAAGTATTTTCATTCATTTTTCTCTCTTTTATTTTAGGAGTCTTCAACTTGTTAATCTTCGTATATTTCCCTTTCCCGAATAAGTCAACCCAGCAAGCAATGCTCGTTAAGGCATCACAACTGACACGAGATCACTCTCCTAATGAACCTGGTTTGCTGCCCACGCAAACATTCAAATGCAAATGCAGACAGTCATTTGATAGAAGTGATGAGTGTACCGTGGGGCAGTGACTCAAGAAAAGATAGAAATACATGGAGGCAGCGACCCGAACAAATGGATGTGTCGTAGCTGGCAATATTTTATTTTCTTGGTAGTTTTTCCTTTGAAAAGATTATCAACAATTCTTTTAAATAAAATGCAGTTCTTTTAATTAAAATGCAGTTCTCCTATACAAAACTTGATTAATACTGAATATTAAAGGCAAAATAAAACCGTAATAATTCCATAATGCTTAGTTGCATGCTACTCTTACAACTAAGGTTCACACTGCATACTATGAATTCCCTATCATATGATGTAATCGACCAATGATCTATTTGGTTTATATGTTTTTCCTACCATCAAAAATTGTGATTTAATGTTTAATGTTGACTACAACAACCCCCTAGATGAATAAATTTATTGTTGAGCTACAACAACCCTCTTGATAAATAGATGATGACAGGTATGCCTTTATAATTTTATTTACTTTATGTTATTTTATTTACTGCAATTTAGTCTCGCTTTAAAATATTATGCATGCTTGGTTGTGGATTTTACTTCACCTACAAAACAAAATCAATTTTAAAAATTAATCAATAATTTTTAAAATTAAATTAAACACTTTCAAGGGTAACCATAAATCCTTTGAAATGCAATTAAACATAAAATGCTTTTTGAATTTGCGGGAGTCCCTCGGATGAGGTAACCCACAGTTACTAACGAGATCTCTCCGATTTAAATGAACTTAACAACTCATTTAGACTAAGTAAGTTTAAAAGAAAATAGCGGTGTCGAAATGAGAGAACCATGTGATCCTAACTGGTGTCGCTCTAATCAACTTAACCCCCCTCTACAATGTTTGAATAACCTTAAAACACCTGGAAAAACCTTTGAACCTTGGGCTCTATGACTGTTACTTCATCGAGGAGATTGGAGCTAACTTTGTGGGCAACAATCTACAACAACAATCTACAACCGCAAGAAGATCTACAACAACACGAGGATCTACAACATCACATCTTTTCTCTAGAATTAAATAACAAGTCATATGACTTCGAGGTTATTTGTTTATGCAACATAAATCATCACTTTATCTTTAGGCCTTTGCACAATCACGTTGCTCAAAGCCCAAACTCATTTTAAAATTCCGAAGTTATCGTTCGCTACAACATAAATTATTCCATATTCCAGGCTATTTTTATGATTGTGTCATGTAAATGAAAGTCGTAAATAATAATAATTGACAGGATGAAACATTCAATAATATCTCTCCGAAATTGAAGTCAAATCGTACGATAGCTTGGAAAGTCATCGAGTTTCTCCTCAGAATCCGTGACAACCCTTAGTTTATCTTCTTTTGGATTCCTAAAATCAAATTTCCAAATTTGAGTCATCCCCATTTGACACCTCTTTGCCTGACCTTTGAAAAGTCTAATCCTTTTGAATTCCTTGAAGACAACATTTCCTGGTCTAGATCGAGAGTTTTCTTAAGTGACTTCGGTTATGTAAGATATAATTAACTATAAGGGCTTGCCCTTATAGGAAATTTTAAGAACCCAGTTTAATATAAACCATATTTAATTATTTAAATTAGATAGAGGAACTTGTCGGTCAACCAAAAAAATGTTTTTTTCGCAGACTAAAACAGATGTCATAAATTTTTTAATTTATTTAATCGAGCACCACCAACAAGTAGTGCATCTATCCTCGAGGTAGATATATTGCTTGCAGGGTTATGCTCAATCATTTAAACTATTGCAGATATGAGATCTGTTCGGTCTTATATTTTCAAAAAATTAAATATTATTTTTTTCTAAATTATACATATATATATAAATTAAATTAAACATCTTTTAAAATCGGCGTCGGGATATCCATTCCGGCGACCGACAGTTTCTATATTGGCGATCGATAGATTTGTTTATATATTTTCTTCAATTAGTGTAATAAACAATGAGTTGGATCTAGTGTCTCACCTTTTATAACTATAGCATTATGNCGTCGGGATATCCATTCCGGCGACCGACAATTTCTATATTGGCGACCGATAGATTTGTTTATCTATTTTCTTCAATTAGTGTAATAAACAATGAGTTGGATCTAGTGTCTCACCTTTTATAACTATAGCATTATGGTCATAAGATTTATGCTTTTGTTGTTGCCTATGTGAAGATCCTCTAGTTTCTACAACAAAGAATTCCATGGCAAGCATGCCATCTTTATTCAAATAAAAGTCTGTCAATTGATGGATCGTTTGATGGATCATTATGCTCTTATTCTTCTTAGCTGCTTCTTCTTCCTCAATGGTCCTTATGTTAACTCTTAATTCTTTGATTATCTTCTCAACAGATCTACTAGGGATTAAATGGGGATTAAATGGGGATTAACTGGGATGCTCCTCATAATTATAAACATCTGAGAGTATTCTTATTTTTATATTTTCCCTCATGCATTTTATTTAAATTATTTGTACTTCAACTTTCTCTTATTCTTTTTCTTCACTAGTTTTGGTTGTACAATCAACTATAAAATTCTATGTAGTTGTGGGTGGGACTGTTAACTAGGTTTCCCATACCTTCTTAACAAAGATGGTTGAGTTGGAGACTACAATCTAATATCATTTGTATTAGAAGAATGTGATGATAATCAATGAGGAGCTAAGTAAACATTCTTAAAGTCTTCTCCGTAGATGACTATCCCCAAAACTTTAGTGAAATAGTGGAAATGGTAATCTCACAACAAGAATGTGGCCTAAAAAGTTGGGAGTGAGATTGTAGTAACAACTGTGACTAAGTAGACACATGTCATAATTCTTTGGGATCATGTACATGATACTTTCTATCTATTTTTTTTTCTAATTTCATTGATATAATTGTCTATCAAAGTGGATGACACATACTACTTTGTGCACTTGTACCTCACCCTAGGTGGCATATAGACAATTATATGCTTCAACCTCTAAATAATCATACCCTTTATTTTTCATATAATTTGTAAATTGTGAAACTCTCACCAACCATTTTTTAAAATAATTTTCTTAAAGCTACAAAAGATTATCCTATGTTACCTACTTTCTCAGAGATTATTCATGGTTGAAATAACATTGAGGTGATAAGATAGTTTTATGAACATCCTCCCCCCCCCCCCCCCCCCCCCCCCCCCCCCCCCCCCCCCCCCCCCCCCCCCCCCCCCCCCCCCCCCCCCCCCCNCCCCCACCCCCACCCCAAGTAGTAGAGAGAGAGTGAAACTTAATGCCACCTAGCAGTGCATAGGTCTCAAGAAGGACATCTTTAGCAACAATTTTATAAACTTCATTTTCTTTTTATTCTTCATTATTCTAACATCTATCTTTCAAATTCTTCTATTATTGTTTTTGTTATATGTTTTGGTTGACAATGCAGCCTTGGAGGCTGATCTTACTTTAAATGTGACTAGAACTACATGTTATTTAGATTCAACTTCAATAATGGCTGGCTACTTCAAATTCTTCTTTTAAGAGTATCTCATCTTGAAGAATACCAAGGGTCTAGGGCTCTTGAAGAATACC
This sequence comes from Phalaenopsis hybrid cultivar, assembly GCA_002079205.1. NCBI lineage: Eukaryota > Viridiplantae > Streptophyta > Magnoliopsida > Asparagales > Orchidaceae > Phalaenopsis > Phalaenopsis hybrid cultivar. The sequence goes on from JXCR01078499.1 coordinate 158,349, forward strand.
AAGGGTCTAGGGACTAGCGAGGGAGTAGGAGCTTCCATCACCATTTTTTTTAATTGTGGGTAGGGGTGTAAACGAGCTTAATACGAGCATGCGCAGGCTCAGCTCATGTTCGACTCGTTAAAAAATATCACTGTTCGTATTTAGTTTGTTTGCTTAGCGAGCTGAACATGAGTTATTCACGAACAAATAGTCGTTTTGACAACCCTTGTCACGCAACCATTAGGGGTATGACGATCTGAGCTTGAGCAAGCCCAAGATCAGCTCGTGTTTGGTTCATTAAAAAAGAATCATTGTTCTTGTTTGGTCCGTTTATATATCAAATCAAAAAAATTGTTCATGTTTGACTTGTTTGCTTATCGAGCAAAACACAAGTTGTTCACAAACAATGAGTCATTTTAACAACCGTAGTCACAAGGTCGTAGGATGTTAAGAGTAGGACGAGATTTAAATCTTATTATTTATATTAAAATAATCATTTAAATAGAATTTAATAAATTTTATTCTATTTTTAGTTAGTTGTTTAAATTGATAATAAATCTTTGTAGCCTTGTAGTCAATTTAATTATTTAAAAATAATCTTCATTATATATGTATATAATAATAATAATAATAATTTTGAGTTGAACACGAACAAACAATTTTTTGTTTATGTTCAACCCGTTTATACATCAAGGGAAAAAAAAATGTGTTCAATTCGTTTGTTTAGCGAACAAATCGATAATGAGCTACTTACAAACCAATCACAAGTTGATCACGAATAATAAGCCCTATTGATAGCCCTAATTGTGGGAAGTCAAACCCCGCATCCCAAACCAAACTCCATGATGGGTTCTTTATCAGTGTATATACTAGAGTTATTGACACGAATCTCAAAGAAAATGAAGTACCAAAAAAAGCTTCCCCCAAGAGTAAACAGTCGACTGACAAGTCACCGCCAAGCATGTCCCAGAACAAGTCAAAGAATTTGAAATGACCTCACCCGATAACGACTAGATTAACCAAGAGCGAGGCGTAATTCATCATAACAACAAGTCTCATCGGATACCTCACATAGGCAACCACAAGATTCACCTAAGACCTTGCAAATAGGGGTATTCAACTGAGACGACGAACCAACCAAATAGATGATACGTAGGCCCCAAAAATAAATTGACTCATCAGTCGACCAACCGACCGACTGAAGCGTAGACATAAGTCTCGAATAGCGATTGGACGACTAACCTGCTTTTTCCACGGCGGACGAGAACTTAGTTTGACCGAACCCCTTGGTCGACTAAACACATGACACAATTGTCACCCAGTCGATCGCCTTAATCGGCTTCATTCTAGTGAATCGATCAACAAATTACCGTCATATCAAAATTCAAATTGTAATACAAATATGAAATGAAATTCATACAATTTATTATAACATTAATCATATTATGAACGATTTCCATAACCATTCTCTCCTTTAATTGTACAAAATGATTTCTAATAAAGAAGAGATAAAAGGATGACCAAAGGGAGGCAGCCATTTATACTCTCCCCTGGTGCTCTCCACATTAACTCTTGATTCACTTTATTCTCTCATTCCCTCGAATCTAACTCTCAATGCGTATTCACAAGACAATCTGGGATCAAACAATCAGCAACTATCTTAGGATCGACTTTGGTGAACATAGAATTGTTGAGTCACTAGAAGTTTCTCTATTATCAATTTAATTTGGTTATGTTTCGTCAACAAGATGCAACAACTCAAGGACCAAAATGAGGCCATCTCAAATGAGAAAATGTGTCATAGAATTATACCACATGCATAATGTTAGTATCTTAAAAAAAATATTTTTTATCTGGTATAACCCATTTCAATAATTAATATCTTTTAAACTTAGATTAAAAACTTTAGCCCATGACCTGATACATGCATACAAAGCTATGAAATAAACATGTAACTTTAATATTTGTTGAGATAAGATTGATTTTGGGCATTTAATTTTAATTACTAACCTGATCAAGTGTAATTTGTGAATTTAATAGTCTCATTGAACTTAGGTTCAATTAAGTGTCAAAGTTAGGAGATTTGATTTAGCGGATTCTGATTAAATTTGCCAAACTTAAGCCCATAAAAACATTTTAACATTTTGAGATTAATTTAAAATTGACTGAAGAAATTTTGGGCACAACTTATCAAATTTAGGTATGAATATNTTTAGGTTCAATTAAGTGTCAAAATTAGGAGATTTGATTTAGCGGATTCTGATTAAATTTGCCAAACTAAAGCCCATAAAAACATTTCAACATTTTGAGCTTAATTTAAAATTGACTGAGGAAATTTTGGGCACAACTTATCAAATTTAGGTATAAATATAGGTCCTAAAATCTTAAAATTTAAAGAATTTGATTAATTTTGTATCTAAGTTTTTTTTATAAGTATTAATTTGTTCTAAAATAAAAATTTATTTTAAGTAGTGCAACATGAAAGGTTATGAAATCTGAATTTAGATATTNCCCTAAAATCTTAAATTTTAAAGAATTTGATTAATTTTGTATTTAAGTTTTTTTTATAAGTATAAATTTGTTCTAAAATAAAAATTTATTTTAAGTAGTGCAACATGAAAGGTTATGAAATCTGAATTTAGATATTGGTAACACTAATTCATGACTAAAATGGATAAGATAATCAACAAAAGAAAGGAAGTCTAGCTTAAAAGGGAGTTGTTTATAGGATCACTCCTCTTTGGAATTCAAAAGCCTCTCTCTNGAAATGGTTAAGATAATCAACAAGAGAAAAGAGAAAGGAAGTCTAGCTTAAAAGGGAGTTGTTTATAGGATCACTCCTCTTTGGAATTCAAAAGCCTCTCTCTCTCTCTCTCTCTCTCTCTCCCTCCAATTTTTTTCCTCAACAGCCCATGACGACCACCTTCATTTATAGCTTGGGTGTGTGGGTGTGGGCAAGGGTGTGCGAGATGATTCCCATTCAAAACAATTGCAAAGAATAGAATGTCAAATACATGAAAGTTGGATTTTGGAAAAAGTGGGTTGTTCTTCAAAAGAAATTAGAATAATGAGGGTATTTGTCCAAAGGAAAAAAGAAATTAAAGAAGTGTATAATTCCACTGTCATCTGTCGTATACATAACAAAATGTGAAGCAATAGAATGTCAAAGACATTTGTTAAAGAAAAAAATATTTGTGTGTGAATATTACATCAGAAGTTCTACTGCAAAAATATATTAGGACTCGAACCACTGTTCCCTATCAGGACTCTTGATGTAATATTTATTGTGTGTGTGTGTGTGCGCGTGTAATAAGATACACTAAAAAAGCATATAATAATAAAATAATTATGTGATTGATAGTGAATCCAAAAANCTCAACAGCCCATGACGACCACCTTCATTTATAGCTTGAGTGTGTGGGTTTGGGTACGGGTGTGCGAGATAATCCCCATTCAAAACAATTGCAAAGAATAGAATGTCAAATACATGAAAGTTGGATTTTGGAAAAAATGGGTTCTTCTTCAAAAAGAAATTAGAATATTGAGGGTATTTGTCCAAAGGAAAAAAGAAATTAAAGAAATGTATAATTCCACTGCCATCTATCGTATACATAATAAAATGTGAAGCAATAGAATGTCGTAGACATTTGTTAAAGAAAAAAAATATTTGTGTGTGACTGTTACATCAGAAGTTCTAATGCAAAAATATATTAGGACTCGAACCACTGTTCCCTGTCAAGACTCTTGATGTAATATTTATTGTGCGCGCGCGCGTGTAATAAGATACACTAAAAAAAGCATATAATAATAAAATAATTATGTGATTGATAGTAAATCCTAAAACACCATTGATACTAAATTAAAATATATCACTTTTAAATAAATAAACCATTCCAATAAATTAATATACAACAGTCTAGCATAGTATCAAATCTTTATTGAGTTACTCATTCAACAACAAATAAATTTATTTCTAAAAATAGAAGAATGAGTTAGGAATATGTTCCTTCATCCTTTAAAAGTCATTCAAGCTTAGTTTAGTAGATGACTTCACGATATTAACGAACTTTAAGTTAAATCACTGATTGTGTCGGTTCACTGCGCAGAAGCCTTTCAAGAATCCTAAGCTCTGCACAAGTTTCAATAAAGCTCAAACAATTTACTCATGCTTCTATTCAGAGCAAAACAGCTACGCAAAACCTCGCAAAGCAAATAAAGAAGAATGAAATGGTGGGCAACACTTGTTACTCTCTCGTTCTGGAATTCTTCACTCAACACACAGACTATTCCTGCAACGAGAAAATATTACATCAGGACTCCTCACGTAATTTATGTCAGGAGTTTAATGGTGGGGCACCATGTGTCAAGTGGGTCCCACTACAATACACTGTCATTGACCAGTGTTAAAAACGGTGAAGCCCATTTGACATCTAGTTCTCCCACCATTGGACTCCGAATGCATCCGGAGTCCTGATGTAACAGCATAAAAAACTAGCATCCTGCATTCCAATGATGCATCACGGCAATCAAAACTAAATTTAGTCGATTATTGATCAAGAGCAAGGAAAAAATTCCACATGCTGAAAACTTGTGCCATATTTTGATATGTTTTTGCTCACAAAGTCGACCGAGAAACAAACATATTTATTTAAACGGGTATCAAAGACCCTGGACACAAAAGCTTAAGATGGCAGATTTACCTCCTTCAATTCCAACTTCCATCTCTTCCCTGCGCCATTAGCCAAATGATGGATTCCATGCTCCGGTCCACTTATATAAGCCCTGTTCTCCCTCTCCTTCTCAAATGAGACTCCGAATTTCTTCTCGACGCCTGGAGAACCAAACGTCGCGTTAGGGAAGCAGATAAGAAATTCAAAGCATGATAGAAAAAAGTGCACGCATGGGAGTATAAATTTGCCATGTTTTGACAGGCTTCAATTAAGGGATTACTTCTAGACAAATGTGTATATAGTTTCTTATCAGCATCCTTTTCATACTGAGATTTATTTACTGAGACATGCTTTAAGAAGGATAAACAGGTGCAGGAAGAATATTACAATAGAGGTTGGGCTTATGCTTTTTTTACCAATGTTAAATGGTTGTTTCTAGGATTTAACTCATGTACGATTTAGTAAATCCTGTAAATCCAGATTAGTAAAACCAAGAGTCTTTAAATCCTAGAAATTTTTTGGCATAAGATTTGGTTAAACCCTACGTAACGGCTTGACAACTAATTCAATAACAACAACAACACGCCTTTATCCCACTAAGTAGAGTCGGCTGCATGAATCTTTTTTTTCATTGTGTCCTATTGAGTATCGTATCTTTATTTAATTCTAATAAATTAAGATCATTTTTTATACTATATGCCCAAGTCATTCTAAGTCTAATGTCTTTCTTAACATAAGTCGAATCTAAAAAATCTACTCTCCTAACTGGATCATCAGATGGTCTAAAATATTTTGTCAATCCTCCTCCTGTTCAACCACAAGTAACAGCTCTAGCATACATATCTTTAATGACTCGAATATAAGTCATATAAATATCTTTCTTCTCTTTAACTATCCAAAGGATATCTCTTAGAACCTTATCATAAACCTTTTCTAAATCAATAAAAACTATATGTAGATCCTCTTTATTCTCTATATACTTCTCCATCAAACCTCTCAATAAATGTATAGCTTCCATAGTAGGCATATAAGGTATAAATCCAAACTCATTATGGTAAATCTCTGTAAACGCCTTAAACTATGTTCAATTACTCACTCCCATAATTTTAAATCATGACATGTCTACTTAATTCCCCTATAAATTGCACACACTTGTGCATTCCTTTATTCTTAAAAATGAGGGCCAAAATATTCTTCCTCCACTCGGGCATCTTTTAGTTTTTAAAATAATATTAAAGAGTTTAGTAACCGAAGAAACTCTCAAATCTCCTAAATATTTCCACACTTCAATTGGGATATCATCAGGTCCTACAGACTTTCCGTCTTTGGGTTCCTTTAAATCCTCAAAAAAAAAATTTTTACACTTGCGGCAATAAAAAATGAAATATTTTATTATTATTAACAATATTAAGATGACTAAGGTCAATATTATTTGCATAAATTTCATTAGAAAGTTTATCAAAATAAATTAACCGCCTATGTTAAATATTTTTTTTAAGAAAAATAATTTTTAATTTTCATCTTTAATACACTTTAATTGAGATAAATTTTACTTTTCTATCCTTTTTGTTTGGTTATTTTATGCATATAATCTTCACTCTCTTTAATATCTAATCTATTATAAAGATCATTAAAAAACATAATTTTTAGCGTTATAGATTGTTCTTTTAGACTCCTTACGGATCACTTTATATTTTTCACAGTTTTGTATGTTTTTGCATTTTAACTAATTTTTATAACACAACTTCTTATATTTTATCTTTTCTTGCACATTATTATTCCACTATCACATATTTTTATTTATAGAATTTTTTCCTTTTGATTCTCCAAGTATATATTTTGTTACTTGTTTAATTATATTTGTTATTTTATCCTATATAGAATTTGTTTCTTCATGAACATTCCAAATTCTTTATCGTCGCATCAGCAAAAAAGAAGTTGAGGAGGCTTTAAAGAAAACCAAGGGTGGAAAGTCTGTAGGACCTGATCCAATTGAACTGTGGAAATATTTGGGAGATTTGGGAGTTTCTTGGCTTACTAAACTCTTTAATGTGTGGAAATATTTGGGAGATTTGGGAGTTTCTGGGCTTACTAAACTCTTTAATATTATTTTAATGAAATATTTGCCAGATTTGGGAGTTTCTTGGCTTACTAAACTCTTTAATATTATTTTAAAAACTAAAAAGATGGTATTTGGGAGATTTAGGAGTTTCTTGGCTTACTAAACTCTTTAATATTATTTTAAAAACTAAATGAAATATGTAAATGTTTAGGAGATTTGGGAGTTTCTTGGCTTACTAAACTCTTTAATATTATTTTAAAAACTAAAAGATTCCTAAGGGGTGGAGGAAGAGTATTTTGGTCCCCATTTTTAAGAATAAAGGGGATGCACAAGAGTGTATTCTTGAGGAGTGGAGGAAGAGTATTTTAGTCCCCATTTTTAAGAATTAGCGTTGAGAGGATTGAGGAGTGGGGAAAAGTATTTTGGTCCCCACTTTAAAGAATAAAGGGGATGCACAAAAGTGTGCAAATTATAGAGGAATTAAGTTGATGTGCCATACTTTAAAATTATGGGAGAGGGTAAGAACATAGGTTAAGACGCATCACAAACTTTTCTCATAATCAATTTGGATTTATGCCGGGCAGGTCTACTATGGAAGCTATACATTTATTGTTAAGATACATCACAAAAATTTCTCATAAATCAATTTGGATTTATGTCGGGCAGGTTTACTATGGAAGCTATACATTTATTAAGAGGTTTGATGGAGAAGTTAAGAGATGATAAGGAGAATCCACATTTAATTTTTATTGATTTAGAAAAAGCTTACGATAAGGTTCCAAGAGATATCCTNTAGAATGCTCTATGGCGCTGATGTTGGCCTTTAAAAGAGAAGCATAATAACAAGTTAAACCGAGATGAGAATGATTAGGTGGATGAGTGGCTTTACACTTACAGAAAAAATGTTGAATAAATATATTCATGATAGTGTTGGTGTAGCTCCTGTGACAGACAAAATTAGAGAAGTCGCCTTAGATGGTTTGGTCACATTAAACGTCGACCATCTGATGATCCGATTAGGAGAGTAGATGTTTTAGATTTGACTTGTGTTAAGAAAGACAAAGGTAGACCTAGGAAGACTTGGGCTTATTATATTAAAAATGATCTTAATTTACTAGAACTAAATGAAAATATGACACTAAATAGGACACAATGGAAAAAAAGGATTCATGTAGCCGACCCCACGTAGTGGGATTAAGGCTTTGTTGTTGTTGTTGTTGTTGAAGTTTACTTATAAAAAAAATTTTATCTATCTTTTAGGTGCACCAATCTAATTCTTTAACAATGATTTCTAATATTCTTTATTTTTCAACCCTTAATCTTAAAATTCAGAGCTAATAATCGATGTTAAGTACTTAAATTCTTATTGGGAATTGCCTTACAGTCTTTATATTCCCGACGATTTCTTCTTCTCGTAAGAGAATAATCAGTTTGTGTTGTATTAGATTCATTCTAATAAGTAATAAAATACTCATATCCTTTCTTGAATAAAGTACTAACAATAATAAAATCACACGCTAAAACAAAATCTAATATTACTCTACTTACTATATTAATCACTTCAAAACCGTAGCCACCATGAATATTTCTAAAATCTTTCAACACTCTGCCGACATGTCCATTTAAATCTCTAATAAAAATTCTTTACTCAAGTGGTATCATTTGCATTAATTTTAATAGTTCATTCTAGAATTTTTCTTTAGAACCTATATCTAAATCTACTTGAGAACATAAACACTTATAATATTAAATATTTTAGTATAAAAAATAATCTCCAATTCTATAAATTTTTACAACATTATCTTTCAAACTTATTCTATAACCACATCTACACCATTTCTAATGTGACTCCTATCTGATAAGTTTTTCTTCAACCCATTTAGTTTCTTGAATACATAAGATATTTATCTTTCTATCAACCATAATATCAACTAATTTGATTAATTTACCTGTGAGAGTCTATATTCCAAGATCTTATCCTAATATTAGTATCAAACTTCTTTACTCGTATCAGTCTGTAATGTGAGAACTCTTGCTTATTTGAAACTACACTCAAGCGCCGGTGTAACGAGCCTTGCACACTTTTCATCGTATTCAGGTCAAACACTGTGTCGTTTTCAAGAGACGCCCTAACATTTGCACAAGGAATAAAATGATTCATGTCATGATTTTTAAAAAAAAATTATGTTGGCTATTGACTCCCTAAGCAATTCTCAACTTTTCACATTTGGAGCTTGGGACCCAACATAAAACTTGACAACTAATTCAAGGATATAAAACTATTAATCGCTTAAATTAATTTAATATTATCTATGATTAAATTAATAAACATTTTTTTATTTAAATTAATTAATATGAAATAAATTATTAGACTAATTATCAAAGTTATTAAAACATGAGTAGACCATCTGATTTGACCGTGAACCCGTCATATTGCCAATCTAGTAAACCTTAGAAACTGCTACAACAACAAACCAATGGGAACCAATTAGAACCACTGGATGCATGAACAGTTGAACCATACCCAATTTTCAAAAACCACTTATTCAATTTTTATAATTTTAATCAGCATTAATTAGTGATCAAATATTTGAAAATGCACCAAGTTTATCCAATTTATAGTATACTATATTAATTTTCTTAAAAAAATTAATATGTTACTAATCCTTTACATGATGGGAAAATCCAACCAACGTAAGAAACTAAAAAATAATATGTTCAAAAAGTAACCTACAAAATCCAATTATGAATTTCTTTCTTTTCTATTTAAAGTTCACAATATCAGCTCTCCCTTATGATATTAAATTACAAGAACTACTTGAATGGCTAAAGAAAAAGGAAATTGCAGTGTTGAGAATTGGGGTGAGCTGTGATGATTGGTCCGTTGAAATNCATGAATGGCTAAAGAAAAAGGAAATTGCAGTGTTGAGAATTGGGGTGAGCTGTGATGATTGGTCCGTTGAAATTTATCAACATATTATGAGCTTACTTATACATATAATTTCATATTAAACCACTTCTTTAAAATTTTTATAATATATATATATATATATATATATATATATAACTTATATATCACATCATTATTATATCATTTTGTGCCATTAAAATAATTTTATTATTAATTGCATCATCTAGTTCAATAATTTATGATTAATTAATTAATTAATATAATTTAATCATATTAATATAATTTCAAATTAATATAACAAAAAAATTAAATTAAGCATTAAACCATCTAATTAAACATACATCAGATTATATATTAAATGTTTTATTTTATGTTAAATCATATAAAATCTTTAAAATCGATACTTAACAAATTATAAGATTAAATAAAACAAAAATTTTTAGGACATTGTCTTATGCTAATTAAAACTACAAGAGTATTTGTTCTGAACTAGTCTAACTACATACAACCAAGGTAACTCATAAGTTAAGTGTTTAAACTACTTATGCTTTTCAATTAATTAATATTTGATGTCTCTTTATTTAACTTTTAATTAATTAATATTTATAATTAAGGTGGTGTTTGCTTAGAACTTAGATTTACATTAAATGAGATTTATCAAATTTAGTGTGTGATGGATGACCTTGCGAGTGACTAATAAATCCACCTCGCAGCGAATTTGATAAATTTGGATTTACATTGTAAAAGAGACGAAACGTGACCAAAAAGAGACGGGACTTGAGGAAACTCGAATTAACGGAGTGTTAGATTTAGCTACCATTTTTTTTATATTTGACTGGATTTAAGTTAAATTCAACACTAAATTCTACTAATAGTATGCTACTAAAGACCACCTAAGAGTGATCTTTGTTCATTTATAAAATCAAAAGAAGCCTGTACTCTTTCTTGCAAGTTATGGTCATTGATGGGACTGCGATTTTTTAAGATGAAGAAAGATTCTTGTCCCAAAACTGTCTTTCTATTGCTTTTGCTTCTATCCGAAGTCCTCAAGGACAAAGAAGTAAGGAAATCGCAGCAACAAACGTTTGTAGATAGATGTTTCTTCATCTTTCTCCATTGTTCATGCCTCTCTTCGCTAAATCTTTTAAGAAAAATAAATGACATAAAATTTTAAAATTTTACAATTAAATTTTTATTTATTCAAGATAGAAAATATTTTACACTAGGGTCTTCGGTTGCCTCGGCCAATACAAGACCCCGACGCACAAGACTTTGATACAAGACTCGCACAACAAATTTGAACTTCTCAATCATCTTTTCCTCTGCCCAAGCCTCGGAGATCGACTTAATCACCCGACCCTCTGTCAGCTCCATCCAGAGAATCACCATGTCTGTTGGAGAGTTGCCAACTCGACCATATATTCCTGGCAAAGGGCCGCTAGTTCTTCCTTCAGGTTCGTTACGACAATCTCCCTCTGCAAGTCAGCTTCCTAGGCGAAGGAGACCACCATTTCATTCAACCGGTGAGTCAGCGACGCTAATGATCTTCGTCGACCGCCGGCCTCCCTCTCAAACTCCCAGAACCAAACATACGTCTGGAGGCACCTCTGCCATGGGCTAGAGCAGATGATCCCTTGGCTGCCTCTGGAGCCAAGGATGGTTGACTCTCATCATCTACAAGTTGATGATATGCACAATCTCCTCTGCAAGATTAATCGAATGTCAGAAAAAAAAACAAATCTACTCAATAAAAAAGGGATTTTCTGGAACCAATGTTCGGTTCCATTTCAAATGATCGGAGGCTCTCACCAAGAAGGGATTGGACACCCACCTGGCTGGTCTCACCAATAGAAGGAAAGGGAATTGTACCTCCACACGGCTGGACCAAGGACTCTGCACCACCTGAACCAATTGTTGATCCTGTCGGTCACGGATCGATGTCGGACAGTCACACCAGAAGCGTGCATGTTTGCCTTGCTCCTCATCTCATGATAGAGCGACATCGAGTAGGACAACTCAACCACTTCCTCCAATTCACCATTTATTTTTATAGGCCACCTATTTCACCAGCTTATCTTCCTCCGATTAGCTCCCTCCTTTCAGTCTCTTTACATCGATCGGTTAGACTTTTCCCTTCGGCCTTTTTGCAGTTATCGATCAACCTTCTCCCTTCAGTCTCTTTGTTATTGTCGGTCGGCCCTCATCCTCAATTTTTTCTTCATTATAGGTCGGCTACTACCCGTTTTCTTTTTTCTCCTATGTCCTTAGGAGGGCGGGATTTTCCGGTTGAAATCCCGAAAGCCTTCATCATGGCCTCCTCATTTATCATCTCGGCAGAAAATTTCTTACTACTCGCCATAAGCATACTTCCTGTTAACAACTGACTGAAGGATGGGAAATTCAGAAAAGTGTTGATAATGCTTAATTTAAAGGGATTGTGGGCAAAAAAATTCAAGAAATTCAATCATTAAAAACACTTATTATGCAATAAATAACTCAATTTTTGCATTTAGTTATCTTATTCTAATAGCAATTATCACTTTCAAGAAGTAAAAAAATTGGGAAATTAAACATGTACATCAAAAATATGTCCATACAAATCTCAAGAAAATCCAATAGGTTTCACTTATAAACGCCAAAGGACAGTGTATCGGGTGGTCAAAAGGTAGAAACACCAAGCGGCATTTCCTTCTTTCGAAACTCTGAGCCGACAGAACGGAAACACAACTGAATGAAGAGAAAGAAGGCACTCAATCCCGGGGATAGTCGTTCATGACCAACTCTCTCAACCAATCCAGAACTCCTCACAAAGATGACCAAATGACACCCCACGGAACCCCCTTTTAATCCTCAAAAAAATCCCCTTGTACAAGAAGAGTTGCCCGTCAAATTATGGTGATGCACACTCTGTCTAACCGTCCAAGTTCATCCTAATGACAGAAGGGCTTCTATTCAGGATTCCATTGAGAAGGCCGATTGACTACCTTTCAGCCAATCGAATATTTGTCAACCGACTAAAAGCTACCAATTGATCGAATGACAAGATTATAGGGTCATTAGATGCTCCTCTTTAAACTGCTATGAATACAAAACGGTGATAAAGTCAGTTATGAATAAAAAAAGGATGTTAGAGTCATTTACAAATGTGAAAAAGTGTTATAAAAAATTGTAACGTCTCTATTAAAATAGAAACAGACATGTAATTTTATACTAGATACCACTCAAAATTTATAAATTGGGGGTCATTTCTCCAATAAAGAACTACAGAATTTGCCCTATCAAGACACTTGTGCTACTGTACATTCTCTCTCTCAATCTCTCTTTCTCCCTCTCTCACGCTCCATATTTTAGGTTCGAACCCTGAAGTTGAAAAAAAAGGAAAAATAAACTTCCCCCTAGCCATTGAGCCACAAATATGTAGAAAATACTACCATCTGCATATAATTAAACCTAAGAAAGCAGCAACAAAATCCATCTTATCATGAAATTCTATAAGCCCCAACGAAACAACCAAATTCCAATGGAAAATGCAGGAAGTGATCCTCAAACCCCCAAAAACAACCAAGCTAATTAAGAATACCTCGGGCGAGATCCACATGAAGCTGACCGTCTCTAGTAAGCGCCATCATGATAGACGGTACTCCCAAGGGAAGCTCGTCACCGCGATCCACTTGCCAGAAATGGAATGTCTTCCCGTAGGTCGTGGCAACCTTCTCGAGATCCCGACGCTCAACGATCCCCGGGACACCGGGCAGGAAGAGGACTCCACTCTTTANCAAGCTAATTAAGAATACCTCGGGCGAGATCCTCATGAAGCTGACCGTCTCTAGTAAGCGCCATCATGAGAGACGGTACTCCCAAGGGAAGCTCGTCACCACGATCCACTTGCCAGAAATGGAATGTCTTCCCGTAGGTCTTGGCAACCTTCTCGAGATCCCGACGCTCAACGATCCCCGGGACACCGGGCAGGAAGAGGACTCCACTCTTTACCTCATACTCATGCGAGTGCCAAAGTGGCTTCTCCTCGTCGGGAAGGGTAAGAAAGAGAGGCTCGGTGATGATGTACTCGACGCCGATAAGACGCGCGCCGGGTTCCAGCGAGTCGAAGATGAGACATTGGCGGACGTCTTCGTTGACGTGGGAACAGAAGTGGTGGGCTTGGACCTGTCGGGTCATGTCATCGGCGTAGAGGTGGAAGGCGCAGAGGTGTTGATGGATGCGGGAGATGGGTGCAAAGGATTGGATTAGGCTAGTTGCGTTCATGAGGGAAGTGGAGAGGTGTGTTGGATCGCCGGGAACTTCGCCGGCGGAGTCGGAGTCGGTGGACATTGAGTGAGATTTGCTTCAGGAGGAGGAGGAGGTGGCGGTTGATCATATTTGTGTTCCCAGGGTTTTGTACGCGTGTACAGTAGCATTTGCGGTCTCAGTAGCACGTGGCGCACGAGCTGTGCTTGGCAAGCACAAATCTCAAAGATATCCGCATGACTTCGATGGACCCTCCAAAGGGAAAAATTATTCCATGCGGATCGGTGTCTGCACGCAGATCACCCGATTTACGGTCCTGATGTATTTCGGTGAGCCCCACCTAAAATTTTTTATTTTTTTTTTAAAAAACAGAAATAATCCTGACCGTAGATCACCGTGACCTACGGCCAAGATCGAACACCGCATGCAGAGATGCATGCGATGTCCGCACGCAATAATCCCTCCTCCAAAGGTGGCCAAGGCCAGCATATTTGATCTGATAGATTTGTTTTCCTCTGATCGGCGGTCTCTCTATCGTCGAGGGCAGAAGAAGCATCAACTGACCCTGTTATTCTACCTTGGCCCCTTGTATTAAATGACTAACTTAAGTAGATTTCTGCTTAATACGCCCAGATTGAAGGTGGGTAGGTTAGATGCCGCCGAACTTGAAGAGTTAGGACCAGTTTAGGGCGGATTATAGGGAACGGCGGCGTTTCAAAACGCCGCCTTCCTGTTTGGATATCACGTTCGGGCGAAATTATTCGTGCCGCAGCATTTTTTACCACTATTTTCTTCATAATTTCGCAAGCCGACTGCCCTCTGCGTCCCACATTCAATAGGAAAAAATCACTGTGCTGCCCTTTGCTCGCCGCCTCGCCTCCTCCGCAAGAGAGAATCGCAGTTATGCACACCTTTCGCCTATGCCGATCCTTCGCATCACCCGTGATGATCCTTTCGCTCGCTGCCCTTCTCCTCCTCCGCTTCGCTCGATCTACAGACCTCAGCAATTCCCATCTTTCTCCTGCTCCGTACCGTCACAGCTTCTACAGACCTCTGAAACTCCCATATTTCCCTCCTCCGCTCCATTCCGCTCCTACCCAAAAGCACCGAGGAAGGTAACAACTTGATCGCGACTTCTATAGACCTATGTTCCTACCCGAAAGCATTGAGGAAGATAACCTCATATTTCTCCTCCTCCGCTCCCCTCCGAAACTCCTCATATTTCTTCCCCAAAATAAAAAATTGTGAGATAGAGTGCCTTCAACTTACAAGTTATTACCGAAGAAGAGAGGCAGCGGTAGTTCTTGGGAGGAGCTTTCACTATTCTCAAAAGTAGTTCCTTTAGAAGATGTTATTGTATCCCTAGTCCTAAGACATCTAAGAAGTAACAACTCTTCAAAACATTCCTCAAGGGCACCCGCCTTGGAGCATAAAGCATAAATAATAATTGGGTGGCCAAATCCTATGGTGGACCACCCACATAATAGAGAGGATAGAAGAGTGAATAAAATTTCCAATATCAATTGTTTTTTTTTAAATGCAAAAAATAATGATGACCTTATCTTTTGTCACCTAGTTAATCTTTATACTTGGCATAAGTTTTGCAATTATGAAATGATTTCAAGCTTTTGATTCTTTATTCATTAGAGAGGCAAGAAAATTGGTAGTTTTTTTCTTCCATAAATTTTCATTGGGCTTTAGAATATATTAAAAAAATTAGTGATTTCATTATAGTTAAAACTTAAAAGTAATGAAGTTGGAGTATTCATCATCAAGGATAGTAGAACTCACTTTTGGTGAGCTTTATTTCTTTTTTTCTGATTTTTTCTTAGAGCCTAGAATCTAGGCTTAAGATTTTCTTAAGTCTAACCTAGAGGATTAATGGATGGTTGAAACCCAAAATTAGAACTTGAACCAAATTTTTACCCTCCTTAGTTTGGAATATATTCAACTTTAATCCTTAGCACATGATTTATTGTTCTGTCTTTTCCAAACATATTAAGTTCAAATTTAACCCAAATTAGAACTTAAACATTTCTTTTGGCTTTTTTGCTCTTCTACAACTTTCTCTTTTTTTCAGAACATGCAATAAAACATGGAAACAATACAAATGCAAACAAATATGAAATAACAAAAAATAAAAAAATAAAAATACTTAAACCTAGATTCTCTTTAGTTCAATAAAAGTTATCCTAAATCAGGATTCCTTTTAACGCATTTCCCTGACAATGGTGTCAAAAACTAAACGTCTCAAATTTATCAAAAAGTAAGTTAGACGTACAATGCAAGTGCACATGTCAAGTAGACTGTAGTTAATGAGTACTGTGTATCAATCCCATAGAGAAAGTGTTAAGAATTACTATGGAGGGTGAATCTCTAGTTTACTAAACTTCTAAGCCTAATTTAGCATGATCACAATAGGAATTAGTCTTAAAACTCAACCTAAAAGTGAAAATAAAAGATAATGTGTTTGGAAAAGACGAAAAATAGTGGTAGATAAATTTTACTATTCTTCATGTTATGTGAGGCTCATGCCTCTATTATTTAGGTAATGTATTGATTAGTGTTTTTCCTAGACTTTACCCAACGTGATTGTTATCAATAGGGATAGAAAGTCCTCCTTATGCCTATGTCTAGGTTAAATAAATGCTGGAATTTATGAAGTTGAGGCATCCTCAATCTACATGACATCCCAAGAATGTATTTTGATCCCCTTTCTTAGTTGCAAAACCAAAATTAAATGTTATCCAAATTTTGTGGTTAACCATATCATTCTTCTGCACAATGGGTAGGAGTCGCAAATCATAAAATATGTTAGCACCCTAATTGTTCAGATCAGGATTACATGAAAATCTATGGTTAACACAACAATGAAAAGCCTTGATTCCTCAAAAAAAATACAATGAAAGAAATCATTTGAGAAAATCATAAAATCACATCCCATAAAATACAGAGAGGCAAAAGAAAATTTAGCTACACATGTTGGAATGAATGTAGGAAAAGCATTATACTAAACTCATCATTGCAAGTAAAACTATAAGTAAAAACTTACAATACCAAGTGTTTCCTCTTCCACAATATCCAACTCCTCTCTCTTACAATAGCTTATCAGAAAACATAAGAAAAATACAAAGGAAGAAAACCCCTTAAGTTCAATTGTGCCCATGTTGCCTCCTCTCATCATTAAAGCCAAGAACAGGGAAAGATCCCCCTTTTCTAATGATAAAAATATTTTTTATAGCTAAGTTTACATTAGGTATCCAAAATAGGCATCTAAGCTCTACTAATTCATCATTAACTCCAAAATCGGTAAGAAATCAGTAAGAAATCTTGCAAAATATGAGTTCTTGACACCTAGCGGCATGGCCACGCCCCACCTCGTTGTGGTCACACCCAAAACTGCATGGTCAAGCTAATTATGGAATTTTCGTGCATGGTCATGACCAAATTAGGAATGGTCACACAAACAACACTATATAGCATGTTTTGACTTTATTTTGCGTGCTTAACACTTATAACCTGCACAACATCAACAAAAATTTAAGAAAAAATACAGGTAAAATCATGTAAAATTGATGCATGTCAGTAATGAGAGGAAATGTGATGTGTGGTCACGAGTCCAAGCAGATGATATCGATTGATCATATGGCTTAAGTCTCTAGATGAAGGATATCTAAGGACTTTTGTAAGCCCTCTAATTAAGGCACATTAGCAATGGTTGAGGCATACTCATATGCTTTTGAGCTTGAGGGAAGTAGTCCCTAAACATGTTTATTAGGAGAACTTAGAGTTTAGGTTGAGGAAGGCCTTCGGCTACCCCTCCTACAACGGACTCATGTAGCCCCTAACCTTCTTTTTGTTTCTTTTTTAGAAGTGGGTGTGGCAGGGGGGGGGGAGGGGGTAGGAATTAGAATATTCAGCTAGAGCCTTGCACTTCCTTTGATGCTCTTCTTCTTAAAAAAAGGTCGACCCACTTTCTAGAGAAGACTCTGGCTGAACCTTCTCTTCTTTGCAAGTGCTTCCTCTAAGTTCTCCACTTCCATCAGTTCTTCCAATTTACTTGGAGACCGAGGAGAAAGTTGGTTGGCCTCCCCTCTTTCAGGTAGAATGATGAAGCTCAAAGAAGATGACTGAGGAGATCCTTGTGTTGATGATCTCTCTGATGACCCCTCATCAGCCAATCAAATAATGCTCGGAGTTTGCTCCTCCTCTTGGTTGCGCTCCCTTGAAGTCCCTTAGTTCATTAATGATGGTTTTCATTTGATCAGGGTTAATCCATCAATGATTATAATTTTAATGAAAATTATTGCTTCAGAAACATAGTGAATCAGTTTTGAACTGGTGCAGTTTCAACCGCCTGGTCATTGTCTTACTCGACCTCTTCCCTTCTGACATTAGAAGGGGCACCCTCTTCATCAGTTCTTTTTTGAGAAAGCTGAGAAATATTTTCCATCAACCTATTCTCTTACTCATCATCCAAAGTAGCCAACAACTTAAGAGTCAAAAAACTAAACTGTGTGGGGATCAACACCCAGTTAACTGCCACACGATCAATATAATGAATAACTGACAAATGTTTTCCCATGACAGCCAACACATGTCCTAAGATCCACGATGGGACTCCCTTCTTTTTCTTGTACGGCTCTTTGGTTAGTTGTGTAGTGATCACCCGGTCTTCACAGATACTACAGAGCAACTGAACTTCTAATTCCTTATCTTGTTCTCTAGATCAACCAGATGGAACTTTTAAGTTGATCCAAAAATGATGGAACCATTAGGCTCCTCTATGAAGATAAAATGTAAGTAAACAACACATGAGACTAGAGGATCTTCATCCGCCACAAGTAGATCATGAAGGCCATTATGATCATGATTGAATTTGGCTTTATCTGCATGGGAATGACTCCAATATGGCTAAGGATAGACCGAATCTCATGATAGGAGGGTAATTGGGGTCCCCAACTGATACACCTAAAATATATAGTGTTTTTAGATGCATTTTTATACCTATTTTTTAGATATTGTGCTTTAATGGAAGGTATTTGTGTGTTTTTCTTTCAGGTACAAGTAAAAAGGTGAAAAATGCTAAAAGGAGTGAAAAATGATCAAATTTGGAGCAAAGAGGTGAAAATTGTGCTAAAGTGTTTTGGTGCCTAAGCGCCAGATCCGACGCTTAAGCGTCGGTTAAACAGAGAAGGCCGCGCGTAAGCGCCAGAGGCCCTGCGCTTAAGTGTCAGAGGCAGTTATTTGGTAGTTTTCTTCATTTGGCCGAATTTTGAAGAGGAATTTGAGGCACCTATTGGCTAAAGAGGGTGGTTATGACCACTCGGAATAGAAATGTTATTAAAATACTTGTAAATGGAGGCATCCCTAGGAGAATACATCGAATTTGGACACATTTTGAAGAGTTTCCAAGGCACCTCTTGGGAAATTTATAAAAGAAGGAAGTTGAGACATTTGAAAGGGGCGCTTGAAGAGGGAGAGAGTGCTCAGTCTTGAGAAGATTGTGGAGAATCTTGTGGAGAGATTCAAGCACCACACAAATTTACTTTATCCTTTTTGTTTTTAGTTTATTTTAAGAGCGTTGTAAAAGAGAAGAGATTCAAAGAAACTTCAAGAGTTTGGTGGAGGATTTGAGATAAGTTTTTATCTTCTATTTTGAACTACTTCTAGTTTTAATTGAGAATTCTTATTGATTTGACAATGCTTTCTACTTTTAAACTAAATTGTGGTGTTGTTTTCTTCATGGATTCTGAGTAGTTTTTTTTATCTTTCTCCTTAAAATGATAAGTAATTAAAGTGTTGGATGGAAGTTGTAGAGAGTATTAATCTTTAATGTTGGAAGAAGTTATGATGATTTAAATCCATGAACTTCATTTACTTCTTGATTTGGGATCTTTAATGTTGGAAGAAGTTGTAATGATTTAAATCCATGCACTTCATTTACTTCTTGATTTGGCCAATCTAAATGTTAAAATTTGTTATGAGAATATGTAAGAACTGGGCTGGTATTGTCTTAGTCAACAGTTGGAAAGAATCACATGAGCTTGTATGAATGAGAATGTAATTCATATGATTTAGTGCAAATAAATATGGAATTAATGATTGAAGGGTGTGGATTTAGAGGACTTTAAAGTGATATATTAAAGCCCACAACTTGGTTTATTGTTTTAGGTTCGAATACAAGATATTAGCCCTCAAGTGGAAGGAATCGATGGAACTCTAGAGTGACAGCTGGTATCTTCCATGCCTAGCCGGTCTTCAGAACTATTTAAACTTTAAATTAGCTAATGTTCTTTATAACATTTCTAGTAAGGCTAAATAATATAATTGCTCTTATTTAGCACAACACAATTTGCATACTACCACAACAAAATTCCTATCTTATTATTGATTCATGATAAGGAGAAAGATATTTTCAAATTTAGTGATTTTCTTTTACATAAACTCAAGTTATCTTTTTAAATTGTTACTGTTTTTTTAAAATATTAAAAATATCATAAAGATTTGAATTTTAATTACTGTGAATGCATCTTTAGTTTAAGTAATTGTCTTTTTAAAATAAAAAGTTTATTGTTCAATATAACATTGTTGACCTCACTTTTGGTTGAGGTCTAGAAATTTCTTTAGTAGCCTAGGTCTA